>CM042441.1:30397027-30617027 GCA_023631565.1 Gymnocephalus cernua | reverse complement strand
GCCGACTGGATACGGCAAAAGTAGCTCCACCACCTTTTTCGTTGCTCTGCCTGGTTGTAGTGCTATCCTATTGCATGCAGAGGGAGTTTGAAAGACAACCGTTTATCCCACCCCTCGGATTGAGCCCTGTCAACGGGGAGTTCCCAGACCAACATCTGGATGTGGGTCTGGCTTGTCAGGCTAGTATTGTAGGTCAGTTTCAACATTTTGCAATAAATAAATAAAATGTTTCTTCATTATGTTTTAAAGGTAATCTGTTGTATAGCATTTTCTGGTTCATATTTGTATTTTGCTAGTAGCCAAGGACACATGATGGACTATTCAGAAGACGTACTTATCTTCGCTTGAGTTTCTGCACACAAAAGTCGCCGGATGCCACAATCTTGTGAGAAATCCAGAGAGAGTTGTGTGGAGCTGATAGTCTTAATTAGCTTTGTAGTAACTCATTTGGCAACGGCTTGAATGTAATGACGTTCATTATATCAAAAAGTTACGCACTAAAGCTTTAAAGTGCTCATATTATGCTTTTTGGCTTTTCCCCTTTCATTTGTGTTATGTATCTTTTTGTGCATGTTATTAGTTTACAAAGTGAAAAGTGAAAGTGATCTCCAACAGAAAACACTGTTCACAAACTCCAAACAGCTCTGTTGTAGTCCAGCCTTTACTTCAGAAACAAACGTGGTCACTTTGGAAACACGTTAAAATGCTCACCTAGCTGCTAGCATGGCACGCCCTCATACTCTGCTTCTGACTGGCTAGTAGTCCTTACCTAGGTACTGTCAGGACACGCCCTCATACTCTGCTTCTGACTGGCTAGTAGTCCTTACCTAGGTACTGTCAGGACACGCCCTCATACTCTGCTTCTGACTGGCTAGTAGTCCTTACCTAGGTACTGTCAGGACACGCCCTCATACTCTGCTTCTGACTGGCTAGTAGTCCTTACCTAGGTACTGTCAGGACACGCCCTCATACTCTGCTTCTGACTGGCTAGTAGTCCTTACCTAGGTACTGTCAGGACACGCCCTCATACTCTGCTTCTGACTGGCTAGTAGTCCTTACCTAGGTACTGTCAGGACACGCCCTCATACTCTGCTTCTGACTGGCTAGTAGTCCTTACCTAGCTACTGTCAGGGCACGCCCTCATACTCTGCTTCTGACTGGCTAGTAGTCCTTACCTAGGTACTGTCAGGGCACGCCCTCATACTCTGCTTCTGACTGGCTAGTAGTCCTTACCTAGGGACTGTCAGGACACGCCCTCATACTCTGCTTCTGACTGGCTAGTAGTCCTTACTGACTATGCGTGACTCCCAACAAAGATGGAATAGAAGTGAGATGCCTCACTCTATAGCTACAACAGAGAGCTCAACACACAGGGTGAAAAGAGGAGCTGCAGCAATGTGCAGTACAACAAAGATATGGTGTTTTCTGAAAATTAGTAGTATTAGCAGTTAATGAAGCAACATTACATACGGCGATACACTGGTAAGAGGAGATGACGTTTAACCATGTATTTAGCTAATTTAAATAGCTCACGGTAATGTACTGGAAAATTAGTGCCACCAACTCTGGTTATACTCTCCATTTATTATCACTTGTTTTATTATCACATTGCTAATATTTACAACAGTAGTTCATGGCAATGTGCATTGATATGCATATTCTTTTGCTGTTTTTTTGGAAGTTCTGTTGAAATTTGCACCCCATTAGGATGGAAACTTGACGAAATGAGAACCATTTTGTAATAGGGTAAAACCCTAAAGCTGACCAAGGTGGTATAAGACACACGGGATGCCCCTGGTAGCTCACCTGGTAGAGCGTGCGCCACGTACCAGTCCTTAATGCAGCGGCCCAGTGTTTGATTCCGACCTGCGGCCATTTGCTGCATGTCTTCCCTCTCTCTCTCTCCCCTGTTCCTATCAATTAAAGGCCAAAATGTCCCAAAAAAGAAGACACACAGCTGGATAGACCAATCAAACCAAGGTTGGGCAGTGCAAAGGACGTAGCCAGATACAGATACAGGCTGACACCTGAGGCTACATACAAAGGAAAAGAGACCATCGGGCTTGAAGAGGTGGCAGAGCTATAGCTCTCTCTGTGACCCCATTACTACACTGGGAGTACTGTGCCTGAAAGTGTGTGTGTGTGTGTGTGTGTGTGTGTGTGTGTGTGTGTGTGTGTGTGTGTGTGTGTGTGTGTGTGTGTGTGTGTGTGTGTGTGAATATTTGGGTCTGTTGTGTAAGGTCAGACAGCTCTGCACTGTACAACTAGTTGCACAATGTGATCATAAGTGCAGTCACTCAACACATCAGCAGTGACTTGTTCCCAATCTGTTCAAAACCACAAAAGCACCCTATTTTCTCATGCACTGTGTCTAAGTGACTAATTCAATTCAATTAAATTTCATTTATAGTATCAAATCATAACAGGAGTTATCTCAAGACACTTTACAGATAGAGTAGGTCTAGACCACACTCTATAATTTACAAAAAAAAACAACCATCCCCCAAGAGCAAGCACTCAGTGCAACAGTGGCGAGTAAAAACTCCCTTTTAGGAAGAAACTTCGGACAGACCCAGGCTCTTGGTAGGCGGTGTCTGACGTGCAGGTTGGGGGTGTGACGAACAGTGGCAATAACAGTCACAGTAAAGATAATGAAACAGTGACTAGAAATAGTGGTTGTAGTAGCGCAGGGAGCAGCACGGCATAGCAGGGAATTTCAGCAGAACCACGGCAACAGCTGGAACCATGATTTTGGTGCCATCCTAATCCCAGGATTTCATCCTTGGTGAAAAGAAAAAGAAAGACTCCGGCGAGCAAGCTCCCAGGGCTAGGTTAGTAACAAGCATTTCTGGGACAGAGAAGCAGGTGGGCCGGGCTAGGCAGATGCTGCAACTCCTCACTCCCTAACTATAAGCTTTATCAAAGAGGAGAGTCTTAAGTTTACTCTTACAACCCCAAATCAGAAAAAGTTGGGACCGTATGAAAAACACAAATAAAAAAGAAAGTAGTGATTTCTAAATGTACTTTGACTTGTATTTCATTGCAGACAATGTGAACACAAAATATTTCATGTTTTGTCTGGTCAACTTAATTTCATTTGTAAATATACATCCTTTCCTGTCATTCAGACCTGCAACACATTCCAAAAAAGGTTGGGACAGGAGCAATTTAGGGCTAGTAATCAGGTAAATTGGTTAAATAATGATGTGATTTGAAACAGGTGATGTCAACAGGTGATTGTAATTATGATTTGGTACAAAAGCAGCATCCAAGAAAGGTCTAGTCCTTTAGGAGCAAAGATGGGCCGAGGATCGCCAGCTTGCCAATAAATACGTGAGAAAATTATTGAAATGTTTAAAAACAATGTTCCTCAAAGAAAGATAGGAAGACATTTCCTTATTTCACCTTCAACAGTGCATAACATAATTAAAAGATTCAAGGAATGAGTAGGAATTTCAGTGCATAAAGGACAAGGGCGCAAGCCTAAGCTGAACAACCGTGATCTCTGAGCCCTCAGGCGGCACTGCATCAAGAATCGTCATTCATCTATAAGCGATATCACCACATGGGCTCAGGACTACTTTGGCAAACCTTTGTCATGTACCACAATACGTAGTTACAGGCACAAATGCCAGTTAAAACTGTACTGTGCCAAAAGGAAGCCCTATGTTAACAGTGTCCAGAAGCGCCGTCGACTTCTCTGAGCTCAGAGGCATCTGGGATGGACCATCACACAGTGGACACGTGTACTGTGGTCAGATGAATCAGTATTTCAGGTATTCTTTGGGAGAAATGGACGCTGTGTGCTCCGGACCAAAGAAGAAAAGGATCATCCAGACTGTTACCAGCAACAAGTCCAAAAGCCAGGGTCTGTCATGGTATGGGGTTGTGTCAGTGCCCTTGGCAAAGGTAACTTGCACTTCTGTGATGGCACCATTAATGCTGAAAAGTACATTGAGATTTTAGAGCACAATATGCTGCCTTCAAGAAGACATCTTTTCCAGGGACGTCCATGCATATTTCAACAAGATAATGCAAAACCACATTCTGCACACATTACAAAGTCCTGGCTGTGGAGGAAGAGGATACGGGTACTTGACTGGCCTGCCTGCAGTCCCGACCTGTCTCCAATAGAGAATGTGTAGCGCATTTTGAAGTGCAAAATGCGACAACTACGGCCCCGTACTGTTGCCCACCTTAAGACTTGTTTGCAGTAAGAATGGGACAAAATTACACCTGAAACACTTCATCACTTGGTGTCTTCAGTCCCTAAACGTCTTTTAAGTGTTGTGAAAAGGAATGGCAACATCACAAAGTGGTAAATGCTTTACTGTTCCAACTTCTTTTGAAATGTGTTGCAAAAACCAAAATAGGATTTTTTTTTTTTGAAAAAAAACCAATAGAAATCATCAAATATTTTTTGTTCACATTGTCTGCAATGAAATACAAGTCAAAGTCAACTTTTTCTGATTTGGGTTGTAAATGTGGTGACAGTATCTGCCTCCCGGACCCAGACTGGGAGCTGGTTCCATAGGAGTGGAGCCTGATAGCTAAAGGCTCTGGCTCTGGTGCTTGACCGTTTAGAGCTTTGTAGGTCAGGAGAATTATTTTAAATTCAATCCTGAATTTTACAGGAAGCCAATGCAGAGAAGCCAATACAGGAGAAATATGATCTATTTTCTTAGTTCTTGTCAGAACACGCGCTGCAGCGTTCTGGATCAGCTGGAGAGTCTTAAGGGACTTATTTAAGCATCCTGATATTAAAACATGTGGACAAACATCTTTGACATTGGTCCAGTATTGAGCGAGAACACTGTAGCGGGCAGCTACAAACAGGGCAAATGTAATAGGGCAAATCTGCATCTTTTGCCACTGAAAGGCTCAGATTATTACTATTAGTGTCTGACAACATTATGGAAAAAATCCCTACAGAGATAAGATAAGTTTTGTTAAAGAGTAAGATCCTTTTTGTTTAACATCTCTGAGATCGCTACTGCTAAACCCACCAGACTCCATTTAAAATAAACAATACTTTTAGCGTGCACAGAGACAGCATATTTCCACATGTAAATGGGTGAATTAAGGGTTTATTTCAACCAAACCAGAGTGGTGATTGTTGGAACAGTGGAAAGATAAACCAAGACGGCTTTTGATTTGGGTTTACTTTGTTTCTGTCGACTTTGAATGAAGTGTGTATTATAAGATTACTGTTTATTTAAATGGAGTCTGGTAACTTTGGTGATTTTGGAGCTGTTTCTGGTTAGACAAAAAGGATCTTACTCTTTAAAAAAGGTCAACCTCCTTAGGGATCCGCTTCCATAACGTTGTCAGACACTGAGAATAATAATCTGAGCACTTGGTGGCAAAAACAGCAATTTCAACCAATGTTGTTCCCATGAGTGCAAAAAAAAATCCTGAAAATTACCCTTTTGATCATGTGAAAAAGGTTGTGCTGCTACTTTACTTTTTTGCAGGAGACTGTATTTTATTTTAATGATTCATAGACATCCTGTCACAATAAACCCTCTGTGTACAGACACATGTTTGCCCCATGGTTCTAATTCTTGCACAAGACAAGCAGGCTGAGTGTAAATACACTGCTGTCACTGCTGGCCTCTGTGTCAGCCCAACAGGGGAATGTAGGGGAATCCCATCATGTCACAGCTCCCCCATTGTTTTATTCCCCATCTGCTTCAGGCATGGAGCTTCCCCTCCGTCCGCACCTCCATCGCAACCTCCCTCCAAGCTTTACTTCCTGTGCCTCCTTCCTTGCTTCCTACCTTCTGTTTCTTCAAGACTCTCTTCATGAGAATAACAAACAGTTGTTTTTACATTTCGTCAGCTGTCCCAAAAATTTGATCAAAATCCAATTATTGCAGCTTATATATATATATATATATATATATATATATATATATATATATATATATATATATATGCATCCCTACAGAAGAGGATTAGGGCCATATGTTAAAACATTTATTCGAGATCTGAGTTTAAAGTCAGAATTCTGACTTTATTCTGCTGCATTTACATTGCTACGTTTGGGTTAAAAAACAAATATCTTTTGCTACGTTTACACCTCTCATTCCCCCTGCTCTGGTGTTTCCGAGACCCTAAACCGGACACATTCGAAAACCCTCCTGACCCGAATTTGGTTTGGATTCTGCGGGGCTGTGTTGCAGTCCCAACGGCCACAAACAGAGACCTTTGGCACCACCGACACTGACGCCAACGCGGTCATGACGTCTCATTCTCTGAGACTCATACTGCATTCCAGGCAACCAGTAACCCGTATTTTCACGACCTTCTACCCGTGAAAGTGCTCTGGAACAGCAGTCAAACCCGTAACTTACTACCCGTGAACTCGTACCAGATCGTTGTTCTCCCAGTTACAGTTTTTGACGTCACACACACATAAACAACAATGGCGACCCCTGTTGATGCTGTACAGACGCCGGTGATTACCAGTGAGAAATAGACATAAATAGACATAAATAGGCAACGTAAAGTAATTCCGCACATTGTAATCAAAACAATACACATACGATTGTGTACTACTACAGGTTATGTTCATTAAATGAGCTTGGATATCGCTTTTGGCTCAAAACTCTGCTTAAAACCCAAAATGTAGCAATGTAAATGTAACCTGAGAATTCTCAGAAATCTGACTTTATTCTCAGAATTCTGACGTTAAACCCAAAATGACTGACATCATGGGGGTTTTATATCTTATTTTCTTTTTTTCGTAATACATATTTGTTCTCCTTCTTTGTCTTTGTGAGCTACCTGTGTAATATATTGTAATGCAATTTTGTTTTTTAGATGATTTATTTTGTGGGTTTTTCTGGTTGTTTTTGCTGTTATGTTGTGTTATACTTGTTAGGTTGTTTCCTGTATGTGTCATACCATGTTCTAATATAGTCCCATGTAATATTGTCTGATTTAAAGTAGTTTTGGACGCCAGGAAGACTAGCTGGTCGTCTAAATGTCAGCTAATGGGGATCCTTATAATAAACTTAAACGTAATACACATCAAGCACTATATACCATTTTCCTGGCAGACATTTCGACACAGAGCATAGGTGTAATTAATAACTGTAAAAGAAAGAGAGTTAGATGAGAAGATGGATACCACTCTCAGCCTCCCCTTCAGGCCTAAAAAGCAAGACATATTCACACAAGTCACACATTCAACATCAAATATCTCCTAATACCAACAGGGCAATTTTGTTGCATATTAGAAAATAAAACTGAATATGTTTATCTGTATATCTACAACCCCAAATCAGAAAAAGTTGGGACAGTATGAAAAACACAAATAAAAAAAGAAAGTAGTGATTTCTAAATGTACTTTGACTTGTATTTCATTGCAGACAATGTGAACAAAAAATATTTCATGTTTTGTCTGGTCAACTTAATTTCATTTGTAAATATACATCCTTTCCTGTCATTCAGACCTGCAACACATTCCAAAAAAGGTTGGGACAGGAGCAATATAGGGCTAGTAATCAGGTAATTTGGTTAAATAATGATGTGATTTTAAACAGGTGATGTCAACAGGTGATTGTAATTATGATTTGGTACAAAAGCAGCATCCAAGAAAGGTCTAGTCCTTTAGGAGCAAAGATGGGCCGAGGATCGCCAGTTTGCCAACAAATACGTGAGAAAATTATTGAAATGTTTAAAAACAATGTTCCTCAAAGAAAGATAGGAAGACATTTGCTTATTTCATCTTGAACAGTGCAAAACATAATTAAGAGATTCAAGGAATGAGGAGGAATTTCAGTGCGTAAAGGACAAGGGCGCAAGCCTAATTTGAACAACCGTGATCTCCGATCCCTCAGGCAGCACTGCATCAAGAATCGTCATTCATCTATAAGCGATATCACCACATGGGCTCAGGACTACTTTGGCAAACCTTTGTCAAGTACCACAATACGTAGTTACAGCCACAAATGCCAGTTAAAACTGTACTGTGCCAAAAGGAAGCCCTATGTTAACAGTGTCCAGAAGGCTCGGAGGCATCTGGGATGGACCATCACACAGTGGAAATGTGTACTGTGGTCAGATGAATTAGTATTTTAGGTATTTTTTGGGAGAAATGGACGCTGTGTGCTCCGGACCAAAGAAGAAAAGGATCATCCAGACTGTTACCAGCATCAAGTCCAAAAGCCAGGGTCTGTCATGGTATGGGGTTGTGTCAGTGCCCTTGGCAAAGGTAACTTGCACTTCTGTGATGGCACCATTAATGCTGAAAAGTGCATAGAGATTTTGGAGCACAATATGCTGCCTTCAGGAAGATATTTTTTCCAGGGACCTCCATGCATATTTCAACAAGATAATGCAAAACCACATTTTGCACACATTACAAAGTCCTGGCTGCGGAGGAAGAGGATACGGGTACTTGACTGGCCTGCCTGCAGTCCCGACCTGTCTCCAATAGAGAATGTGTGGCGCATTTTGAAGCGCAAAATGCGACAACGGAGACCCTGTACTGTTGCCCACCTTAAGACTTGTTTGCAGCAAGAATGGGACAAAATTACACCTGAAACAATCATCACTTTGTGTCTTCAGTCCCTAAACGTCTTTTAAGTGTTGTGAAAAGGAATGGCAACATTACAAAGTGGTAAATGCTTTACTGTTCCAACTTTTTTTGAAATGTGTTGCAAGAACCAAAATAGGAATTTTGTTTTTTTGAAACAAAAACAATAAAAATCATGAGGAACACATTAAATTATGTGCTGTTGTATTGTCTGCAATGAAATACTTTCTTTTTTTATTTGTGTTTTCCATACTGTCCCAACTTTTTCTGATTTGGGGTTGTATTTATAGCTTAATAACTAGATGTCACATGCCTGTGTCTTAACTGTGTTTGTGGCATTTCCATATTCATGTTTATGTCTTATAGCAAGGAAATACAGACTGAACACTGTATCTTCTCTCCCATGAGCCTTTGCACTTCCTCTTCTTCCCTGGGCCGACGCCTACAGCAGGATATCCTGTGTCACCAGCCTGCGTGTGAGTGTGCACGCAACGGGTGTAGACGTCAATCATTCTGCAATACCACCCTTCTCTTGTGGGTTCCTCATTTTCTTTCTAAGATCACATGAGTATACTCAGGGTGCGATTTGTGAACATAGGGGTGTGTGTGTGTGTGTGTGTGTGTGTGGGGGGGGGGAATTAAATCCCCCTTTCTTTCAAAACCATGCCACTCAGCCAGCCATGCCAAAATAAAATTTCAACATCCAATTCAAAATGAAATAGCACAACGTGGTGTCAACATAAAACACAAGCCGGAGAGCTGACTTCACGTCGCGGCAAAAGCTAAAATACTTTCACCCAGGAAACGCTTGTTCGTTCCTCGGGAGTGTTTTAGTCCAAACCATGATCTTTTACCAAAACGTAACGAGTCGTTTTGGTGCCTAAACTATCATCGCTGCATGATGCTCACCTTTTCTGGCTAAACTCTACTACCACGGCCCCTGAAAGCACCGTCATCTGGCGGTGCCTGTAGCCGGCTCACAGTCACCTATTGGCAGCTAAACAACTGCCGCTGGTAGCCGGCGTCCCGGAGCTCTGGAGAGGCTAAATACAACCAGCAGCTGCTGCTCAGATTTTATCGTTCTATGGCACTATGGACTGTTCACGTTACAGCGCTTTAGCCTACTTATTTAAAATACTACTATCTTAGGTATGTAAAATATGGTCTATTGGTGAAGTAGCATTGATCACTTTGGGGGGGGTACATTTTGGTAAAATGAATTCAGCAGAGACAGGGATATGTAGACCAGAAAGGGGAAATCCCAAGCATCCCCCCCCCCCCCCCCCCCACCCGGAAAATCATGCCCTCATTAGCTGTGGAAACAAAGTCACCGAGCTATCTAACTACTTTTTTATATTGCAGATCAAAGTATCAGAAAAGCAACATTCCTCAAAAGTACCTATGTCGGTGCTAGCACGTGCAAAGTCCCTCACAAAAAATATCAAACAAAAAATGGAGAAATTTGAACATGTAATTTGAACTTTGAGAGACTGATTATGACACCAGCAGTGGTGGAATGTAACTACATACATTTACCCAAGTACTGTACTTAAGTACAAATGTTGAGGTACTTGTACTTTACTTGAGTCTTTTCTTTTCATGCCATGTTCTACTTCTACTCCGCTACATTTCAGGGAGAAATATTGTCCTTTATACTCCACTACATTCATCTGACAGCTTTAGTTACTAGTTACTTTAATTTTTTAACACAAAACACATGTAGTTTATAAAATAAATTAAACTACCCAACAATGTAACAGTATGTCCAGCTGCAATGATTAGCAGATTAAACACAGAACTGTTTGGATCATTTCCAGTTTCTAAAACGTGTGTATTTTTTGGCATTGAGTACTTTTACTTTTAATACTTTAAATACATTTTCCTGATGATACTTACTATACTTTACTTACTATACTTTCACTTAAGTAACATTGTCAATGCAGTACTTTTACTTGTAACAGATCATTGTTACAGTGTGGTATTAGTACTTTTACTTAAGTAAAGGATCTGAATACTTCTTCCACCACTGGACAGCAGCTCGAGGTGATTATGGAAGCCTAAGGCTCCCTGGGGACAAATTTAACTCTGCGGTGTGATGTGCGGTTGACTGCCTGTCTCTTCCTCTGTCCCGCCTGTATCCTCACGTCTGTGTCAGTCGGGGGGAGAGAGGCAGAGAAAGCTAAAGGATTGATTAATTATTGAGGATAACGACACATGGCTTCTCTCTCCTTTTATTCTCCCTCTGACCTACATAGAGAACCACCTGATCCCCGCTCCAACACAAACCTACTGACATCAAGCTTGCTGTCTCCTTTTGTGTACGTGCATGGCTGCATTCCAGTGGTGGAAGAAGGATTCAGATCCTTTACTTTACTTTAGTAAAAGTACCAAATACCACACTGTAACAAATACTCTGTTACAAGTAAAAGTCCTGCATTGAAAACGTTACTTAAAGTGTTCATATTATGCTCATTTTCAGGTTCATAATTGTATTTAGTGGTTATACCAGAATAGGTTTACATGGTTTAATTTGTAATGTAATGTAATGTAAAAAAACACCATATTTTTGTTGTACTGCACATTGCTGCAGCTCCTCTTTTCACCCTGTGTGTTGAGCTCTCTGTTTTAGCTACAGAGTGAGACATCTCACTTCTCTTTCATCTTTGTTGGGAGTCGCACATGTGCAGTAACTACTAGGAAGTGGAGTAAAAAGTACAATATTTCGAAGTAGAAGTAGAATGTAGGGCTGCACGATATGAGGAAGATATCTAATTGCGATTGTTTTGACTGATATTGCGATATGATTGACAATATTGGAGGAAATGATTATTTTTGTAACACTGTCATTTTTATTGAAAAATATTAAAATTAAAATGATTACAGTGTGATTTTTGCGAGGGTCTGTCTGTAGGGTTCTTCAGTCTTTAGGATAGGATTTGTAAGTCGGGACGTCTCTGCAGCACCACAATACTTGATGCAGAATGGTTTGGCACATATTTTGCCTTTTGATTTGGATATTGCATTAGTCCATATTGAGATTTCGATAAAATTGCAATTATTGTGCAGCCCTATAGCAGAAAGTGGCATGAAAAGAAAAGACTCAAGCAAAGTACCTCAAATTAGTACTTTAGGACAGTAGGCCTACTTGAGTAAATGTACTTAGTTACATTCCACCACTGGTGCGTTCACATGCCATTTCATCTCTTTGAGCCGGCGTGCACATGAGGAGAGAAAGCGTAAGAGAGAAGAAGAGGAAACAGTACAGAGAGCCAGAGATGAGAGTTTATGGATTAGCGCCTTGATCTTGGCGCTAATGAAATCAGCCACCCCCATAAGCACATCGGCTGCAGGAGTGTGTGTGTGTGTGTGTGTGTGTGCGTACACATGCTAATGTACATTCATGTTCATCCATGTGAGGTATTAAGCATATGTCAGGGGGCCCCAAAGTATTCTGTGATAGAATGGAACGTTGGGTCAAAGGGTAAACTCACCACCCTCATTTTTCTCTCTTTCACTGCTCTCCCTTCTTCTTCTCCCATTTTCTTCTTCCGACATTACTTCCAGCACAGCTCCATCAAAGATGCCTTTAAACACCTCCAACCTCACAGCGTCTGTAATTTAACCAGTGGTGGAATGTAACTAAGTACATTTACTCCAGTACTGTACTTCAGTCCAAATGTTGAGGTACTTTACTTGAGTCTTTTCTTTTCATGCCACTTTCTACTTCTACTCCGCTACATCTCAGAGAGAAATATTGTACTTTTTACTCCACTACATTCATATGACCGCTTTAGTTACTAGTTACTTTACACATTAAGATTTCTGCACACAAAACACATAGTTTATACAATAGGATGTATTATTTTAAATAAATTAAACTACCAAACAATATAACGGCCTACAAATACATCTGAAATAATTAATAATTTAACCATTAAATACAGAACTGCTTTGATCGTTTACAGTTTGTAAAATGTGGGGATTTTTTCTTTTACTTTTAATACATTAAGTACATGTTCCTGATGATATAAGTAACATTTTCAATGCAGGACTTTTACTTCTACTAAAAACAAGACATCGTAGTTTAACAAGCAGCCAGCTTACAGTTATTATATTTACTGACCAGCAGCAGTTAGTTTAAAACATTAAGCTTGGTGACTGCACAAAGTACTCTAGAAGTACCTTCTAGTCCAGTGGTGTAGTCTAATGTATTTTAGCGGGTATACTGGTATACTTAAACCAATCACAATCGTCTTGGATGCAGTGACGGTGGCTCTGCTAAATAGTCTCGGGGAAGGAACTTGTTCTGATGGAACATTTGCATGTAGGGAAGCAAGTTCTTAAAATGGATAATTCTCAGCAAAAGAAAAGAGCACGTAAAATATAAAAGCACGTATCATGAAAAAAGAAAAAAAAAAGACAAACATTATTTGATCGTCAATGCCCTAGAGGTGAAGCCTATACTTTGGCTCTGGAGGAGCTCATAGGACGCGTTAATACCACAGACGCTTTGTTAGCTATATGTGGCTCTTGCAGAAATGTATTAAACCAATATCACAGAAGCTTGTGTGAATGGGAACGGATCAGTACATGGTCGAGTCAATGTCTCTGGTGCATGCCGCTGCCAGAGTTAAAAGATCAACGCCGACTGATGATAGCCGTGTCAGAAAATGGATTTGACATTGGGCCTTTTGGCAAACATGCTAGCCTGTCCCTGATAGTAAATATTGTAAAGAAATCTTTACAATTATTCATCAAAAGAACCAAGCAGGCCTTGGTATCTGCCACAATTTTCATATTCTGCATCCCTACTAATATTTGCTATACTATTTTTGGAGTCCTTTTCAAGCCTCCAACCATGGGCTCCTCTAAGAGCTACTATGTCAAATTCCTAAATAAATAATCAAGAAATAGAAAGACACAAAGGTTTTTGCAAATATCAAAGGAAGGATCCAGTAATGCAAATTGGTCAGTGTCTGCATTATAGAAAAGCAAATGATAATGTAACAACCTTGAGTTTTCTGTTGTATGTCGATCATCATTTTGTAGAGATACACATGACATTTTTTAGATTGAAGATACATATTTTTTTCTTTTTTACAGAGACACACTTAATCTATAAAGTAGATCCTTGGAGAACAGAAACCCCTTCCTTTCCAACGATGCCCATCCCCACCCAGAACAGTGTAAAAACACCACAGTTAAACTATGTATGTATAGCCTACACCCGTTGCAGAGCTGGAGTGGAGGAAATGACACAATGAACAATTAAAATGATCTAAGTCTTCCCTTCCATGCCTTATTGCTCTTTCTTCCCTTCTGTCTTTCTGTATTTCTTTTTCTCCGCCACCTCTGCCCTCGTCTTTCTTCCTTCCTTCCCCCCCCGTCTCTCCACCTATCCATCTCCCTCCATGGCCATCCCTCCCCACCTCTCCTTAATGAGTCTATGTGAGGGACAGCAGCCTTTTAGCAGGGAGAGGAGTTAATAGCTTTGCTGATGGCTGCTGCTAATGTCTTTGGGCTAATGGCCTTGGCCATGGCTGATGATAACCATGAACTAATAGCGTGCATGACAGATAGCTTACTGCTTTCAGACTCATGTTCTGTATCAAGAATAGATAGATAGTCTCAGGGGAACAACTAGGAAGTCCAGTCCCCCTGAATATAGCAATAATACCCAGAGGAGCCATCTTTATTGGGATTAGACATAAAGATGAAGGTGATGTAAGTGGGTAAAATGTACAGCCAGGAGCCGGATAAAAATAATTAAAATCATTCACTTTACACTGTGGCTACCACAAGAGTTTGCAACCAACCAGCCACAGCACATAGAGAGTTTTCATAGTACTTTTGCGTTTCTTTAAATCATTAAAAAATTAGAATTCCCTTAATTCAAAACACAACCACAACTATTAATTTATTGTATTTTTTTAGTAATGAATAATGTTGTCTCTTTGTCACGATACATCCTACAGTCTGCTACTGATTCAGGTACATTTCCTACCTTCTGGGCAGCCATTGGTTTCAGTTACTTAGTGTGAGATGAAAAATTAGCCTGCAGAGTATTTAAACTACTTTATAGTTATCATTGCATAGCAATGTTTTTGTGAGGGTTTTGAAAGGTTCTCTCTTGGTGATGAATTCAACAAAGCTTATAACTTAGACCAGACTGATCTCATGAAGTGGCATATGTATGGCACGCCAATTTGTATGCCATTTTTGGGGTATTATCAAGACGCATACTCGCTTTTTAGCGTTTTTATCAACACCGTTTGGCCTCCATTGACTTACATTACCTTGCGATTCTGCGTGAATTTACGCCATAGCGAGTAGTACGAAAGGGCAAAAATCCTTAGGGAGGTTGGTCGGGGGGGAGGGGGGGTGGATGGGTCAAACAACACAGGACTTTCACCCAGGAGACTGGGGATCGTGTCCCGCGTGTCACGTTTCCTTCTTGTCCCACATGTCACGTTTCCTAGACTCAACCGTCGTTTTCTCGTGATAACACGCCGTTATCGTGTATGTTTACGTCTGCTGTATACAGCGTAGACATACATGCGGATAGCTCAAAATGCGTACAGATAACACACCGCTTGGCTTAAGAAAGTGGGCGCGTATGTTTACGCAAAGTCATGATGTCATGTTGGCTAGACAGACAATATTATCTAAGTTTACAACTTTCTGCTCTTTTAAAATGAATCAACACTATAACCCAGTAGGCCTATCCGAGGAATTTCTTCATTTCAGGTGATTGGAATGTCTATCACGTCCACCATTGTTGTTTTGAACCAACAGTCGTGGCCGTCACACACACCTAAACCACGCCCGTAGCTGCTATTAGCTCCTCACCGGACGCTGATTGGTTCGGTTCGCTGCTGTTTGGACACAAATGTTTTACTTAAAGCCTGACAAGATTGGATTTTTGTGTAACATGCAATCCCGCGATTCTCGCATGATATCTCGAGAATCCAGCTACTGTGCAAAGTAAGGATGCAGTCCCCCCAACACCGACGTCGGAACTAGGGGGAACTTCATGGTTGATGAGTGTGTGGCACATCTGACCTCGACGCAGGAGACTGGAGTTTGCTGCAAATTACCGACCAACAGTTAAAGGTTCTGTACTCGACATTCAGAACATGAATATAGCAGTAAAATATTCACTATGAAAAGATATAGTGGAGTGAAAATCATTCTAAATGACCCAAATGAGTTCCCTTCTTGGGGCCTTACACTCCCTCCCACTACTGAAGGCATTTTATTTCATATTCTGAATTTGATATCACTTTTCACACAGCTAGTTATCCAAGACAAGGCCAGTGTGAAAAGCTTCCTCCTGTGTATGTTGACCTTGCATGCATGACACCAATCAAGATCAGGACTGAGGGAGGGATCAGATTCTGCTATCCATGGTGTGAAAATGCATGTCTGGAGCATCTCATAAGCTGTGTTGGGGAGTAAAGTTGCATGTAATGGCGTTACGTAATTTAATTACATAATAAAGGTGATCCGTTACAGTTACTGTGAAAAGATGTGCAATCAAATTACAGCTACCTATGAAAAATCATGATTACATTGGGAGTTGCATCTGAATAGTTTCTGTAAAAAGCTAGGCTATATGTTCTTTTGAATTAAATTATTATAGTCTTAATTCATGTGATGAAGGATTTTAAAAGGAGTTTGACAGTAGTCAGCGTTGAGTACTGCTGTAAGGTTAACACTGTCAGATTTAAACATTTGGAAATGGTTTTGAAACGGTTGCAAACAATCATTAGAAATTTAGAAAAGCACCCAAACAAATAATTAAATTTAATAAGTTAAATAGTAGTTGCACTACTATTACTTTTTAAAATAAGGTAACTTGCAGTCCCGCATTGCCAGACCTTCTTCCACAGCGCTGCAGATGAGGGTCTGGCTAGTCCACACAGCATTCCGGTTTATTTCTTTAAACAATCACAATCGTCTTGGGCGGTGCTAAGCACTGGTCAGGGCAACGGTGCCTCTGCAAAATAGTTTCAGGAAGGAACTTGTTTTGGTGGAACATGTGTACGTTCAAAAGTAGTTTTAGTCGTGCAACAGAAAACTCAGATTGGACAGATAGTCTAGCTAGCTGTCTGGATTTACCCTGCAGAGATCTGAGGAGCAGGTAACCAGAGTCCTCACAAATCCACCGGAGTTTTAAATTACAACACAAAGAAAGAGGAAGGTGACGGACATCCGGACGAAAATGAGCGACATCTGGTGGAACCTCCGGCGGCAACGGAGCAATCCCGAAAATGAAACGCCGTCTATATAGACTAGGTAACTTGTAATCGGTAAGCTATTACATTTCCAAAGCAACCTTCCCAACACTGCCCATAAGCATGTGGAACCCAAAATTTAAACACATCTATATGTTTCTACACGGTGACAGTTCACAAGACATTCCAGTGAAGGATGCCTGGATAGAATTGCCATCTATATGGGAAGCACCTGGATCATCAAAACAAATTGTTTCCAAGTCCTATGAAAGAGGTAATCAGAATCTATCTTGAGACTGTTAATATAGTTTAAAAAAAAATCCCATCTGTCCACAAATGAGGTAGCCTAAAAGCAAGAAGATGAAGATCTATGGAATGTGGTGCGTTGAAAGAATGTGTGATGTGAGGAACCTTTCGCAGGGATGACTTTTTCATCTTAAGCTGCAGTTGGAAGGTCAACCAGTGGCATGTTGAAGAAGAGTGGAGGCCAGGCGAAGCGATGAAGAGCTAAGCGTCCCGCAGAGGCAGAGCCACTTGATAGAGACACACCATTACGGTGACATACAGTCATTAGCCAGCTCAGCTCTTTGCTGCCAGCTCAATATGTGCTGTAGCAGTTAGCATTCAGCTTGCGTTAATGGGGTAATTCCCATTCAGCTGGGATAGCAGGCATATGAGCCATGTGTCACATCTATAGTCGGCTAGTGTAGCAGCCATGCAATAATTTCTCCACTCACTCCTGCATTAAATTACACTCAATCTTTGCCAAGAACGCGCCTCCGCTCCTCCATTTTCCTCTCGGCTCTAAATCACACCTCACTGTCTCTATTACATACCTCAACTGCTCTCTAAATCTCTTTCCCCTCTACGTTCTTTTTTTTCTCCTCTACTTCACCGGATCCCACTTTTCTCTTGTGTACCATAAACACTTTCCTAACTTTTTGTCTTCACGGCAGATTGAAACAGGCCTGTGTTTGACAATGACGACAACATAACACTGTGAAGAATTAGAAAAAGCTTTGTTTGTGAGATTTTAAGAATACGCACACATAACATTTTCATATCCGTGCATCGCCAATTATTTTGACCATGTGTGAAAGTATGAATATTGTGAGAGAATGCGTGGACCGGCTTTAAAGCCATATGAATCAGCCACCTGCACCCACCCAAATTAATTATTTTCACTCTCCCTATACCAGTCCCTGTAAGCTATTGCTTTTAAAAAAAATATAGTTTAAACAAATGTATTAGCTGCAGTGTGCAATTTTGTGAAAAAAAGCAGAGATGGGGATTTTTGATCATGCACATCAACAAAACATGCTAGAATTAAATCCCCCTTTCAATACCATGGATATAGTGCCCCTAGGCCAGCCATGCCAAAATACGTAGCCTATTTCTGAAGTTTAATAATAAATGTGAAATAGTCTCAGAATGAAATAGCACAACATGTTGTTAACATAAAATACTTTCACCCAGGAAACGCTCGTTCGTTCCTCAGGATTGTTTTAATCCACCCGGAAAATCGCACCCTCATTAGCTGTAGAAACAAAGTCACCGAGCTATGTAATTACTTTTCAGGGTTCTAACGTTAGCAAACAGCAACGTTACCAATTATGACTTATCAAATGGCAGGTTTTACAAATTAGGATGCTAATGCTAACCAACATTAGCCACTATTCCTTATCAGCTGGTGGGTTTATTATACTATAATGCTAAGCAGTGGTCCCCAACCCCCGGGCCACGGACCGGTAACGGTCCGTGGGTCATTTGGTACCGGGCCGCAGAGAAAGAATAAATAACTTACATTATTTCCGTTTTATTTATTATCTGAGTTTGAACGATGTTTTATTTTGAAAAATGACCGGATTCCCTCTGATACATCCGTCTATGACTCACTCTTGACGCTTGTCTCGGTCACGTGATATATTTGACATATTTCAAACATTACCGGGGATTTTGAAAGAGACTGAGCCCGAGCCTTCATTCTCCCAGCTGCCACCCACGCACAGATTAGACACAATTTTGCCAACAGCACACGTAAGCCTACTGTTCACAATATAATGGGGTATCTCAGTTAATATTCATGAATTGTCTTGGTATGTAGCCTACATATCTAAGATATAATATTAAAAGACATTGAGTGAGTTTTCGTGTGTTTTCAGAATTTCACACTGAACTTGTGAAAAACTTTGTGAAAAGGTATTTTTCATTGCATGGCAGTAAACAAATTATTTGGAACTGCTGCCATAGGCTTGAACTAAAGTTATGGTAACACTTTACGGTAAGGGTACATGAATTATGAATTCATGCATGAATTAATTAATGATTTGTGCATTATTTCATTTCTTTTTATCTTATGAATCATCAGGAATTGACCTGAGTTCATAGCCTCTCATTCATGACCTCATGCATGAACAACACATCAACTAAAGCATCAGGTTAGGGGGGTACATCATTATGCACAAGTTGTGTTCAAATCAGAATTTGTGCAATGATGACCACATTTTTTTGCAGAAAAATAAATAATCATGATCATGCTTAATAAATCATAATTCAATGTGCCCACGTACCTAATGCTTTAGTTGTATTGTTCATGTATGAGGTAACGAATGACATACTATGAACATGTCAATTTCTGATGATTCATGGGATATTAAGGAATGCAGTAACACAAAAATCATTAATTACATAATGCATAATAATACATAGCCTACCTACATCAATTAATTCATGCATGAATTCATGATAATTCATGTACCCTTACCGTAAAGTGTTACCAGTGTTATTCTAACCAACAACACACACACACACACACACAAATGTAATCTTATTTGATAGAGCAGATAGCTTCGCTATTGTAAACATTAATTCCGTATATTTGTTAGAGGAGTGAATTTGCTCAAGAATCAATTTGTTGGCTGAAAGCCTACTCTGAAATTGCGCACAGCTGTCAGCAAAATTGGCCCATGTGACGAGTAGCGCCTTTAAGGTGGGAATGGTCATGCGGTTCCTCTTGTCAGTCCATGTGTTGTTCATGAGCGAAAAGGGAGCATTTGTGCCCGGTAGACACATGGCAAACTGACAAAGGAGACCTTACATTTTTGAATGGAATCTCCCTGCTTTTGAAATGCGTGAACATTTCCACCCAGCGCTCGTCGGACCTGGAGGGACCGGTTAAAACGAGACAGATAAGAAGAGGAAACCGATGGAGTGCCTTCTCCAGGTAGGGAATGAGTCCTTACCCCAAGTGAAGGAGTTTAAGTACCTTGGGGTCTTGTTCGCGAGTGAGGGGACAATGGAGCGGGAGATTGGTCGGAGAATCGGCGCAGCGGGGGCGGTATTACATTCAGTTTATCACACCGTTGTGACGAAAAGAGAGCTGAGCCAGAAGGCAAAGCTCTCGATCTACCGGTCAGTTTTCATTCCTACCCTCACCTATTGTCATGAAGGCTGGGTCATGACCGAAAGAACGAGATCCAGGGTACAAGCGGCCGAAATGGGTTTCCTCAGGAGGGTGGCTGGCGTCTCCCTTAGAGATAGGGTGAGAAGCTCAGTCATCCGTGAGGAGCTCGGAGTAGAGCTGCTGCTCCTTCACGTCGAAAGGAGCCAGTTGAGGTGGTTCGGGCATCTGGTAAGGATGCCCCCTGGGCGCCTCCCTAAGGAGGTGTTCCAGGCACGTCCAGCTGGGAGGAGGCCTCGGGGAAGACCCAGGACTAGGTGGAGGGATTACATCTCCAACCTGGCCTGGGAACGCCTCGGGATCCCCCAGTCAGAGCTGGTTAATGTGGCTCGGGAAAGGGAAGTTCGGGGTCCCCTGCTGGAGCTGCTCCCCCCGCGACCCGACCACGGATAAGCGGATGACGATGGATGGATAGATAAGAAGAGGCATTGTAACAATGTTTACAAATATACATTGTGACGCTGGCTGCACAGATTATGCAGACGCAGACCGCTACGATTGACTGACACACACACACACACACCCACGCACGCACGCACGCAAGCACGCACGCACGCACGCACGCACGCACGCACACACACACACACATACACACATTGTTAAAACTATACGCTGGATGCTTTATTAGTCTTTCTACATGGGTTTAGTTAAGGATCTGGCTATAAGACCACGTCGGCTATGTAATCACTGACAACCGAGACAATTTCATAGTGGTTGGTGTAAACCGGGACATTTTAGCGTCCCGACAGGCTTTTGTCGGGACTTGGGACACGCAACTCAGAATCGGGACTGTCCTGGTCAAACCGGGACGTCTGGTCACCCTAGTTTATTAACAAGATAGCTAAGGTGCTCTAAAACAACGCTAGCTACATGTGCATGTTGCTTCTCACTATTGAAACCATTATGATGACTAATATGAAAGTTAGCAAACGCAGTGGCGGAGTAGTTTTCTCCCGCTGATAAACACAAAATATTCTATAAATACAAAAATACACAAAACTACAAGCATAAGCCTTTTTAATACAATGCTCAAGTTTAACACTGCACCGCAGACACTGCAGAGAAACGTGAGAAAAAAGTGGTGTCTGCTGGTGCCCTAGCATTGAAGTCCACTGATGTATTTTGCATGTTTGTTGAAAGAGAAACAGAAAAAGTTTTTGGGGAAGTCAAAGGCAGTTATGTATTACCGGTGTATATATCTGAGTAAAGTCTTGTGTGTGTATCATTGAGTTTTGTTTTTACCAGAGGGGATTTGGTATTTTAAGTTTCTCCCTGAGTGTGAACATGGACACACCTCCGACACAGCTGTGGATCATCATGTTATCATGATTTGTATTTAGGCACTATGTGTTGAGAAAGATCCCTGGGACCTAAAACGTTGACCGAAAAAATGAACCAAATATACGGTGAAAAGTGTGTTAGGGAATTTTCTATCTTTTCGAAATGGATCCGTAGTTAATTCCTTAATTAATTCCCTGCACCACAAAGGAGACAAAGCAAGTGGTGTGCGTGTTGCTTTCTACTTAAAATTCGTAAAGGTATAATGGAGGATTTTCCCGAATTTTAGAAAAGAACCGCCCTCTCCACTTTTTGAAAAAATGCACATGCACAACACTCTACCTGCTCCCGAGAGGGAACGCCTATTAAACGTGTGGACGAGAGAGCATGCACGAGCCTAGTTCTCCTCGTGCACGCTCTGTTTACATGTTTCCAAAAGAAGATTTGCACTTTTTCCACTATGTCAGACTCGCCACCGGTAAGTGAAAATCTATTTACGACAAGCATCTCTATAGCTAACGTTAGCATGCTACAGGCCAACAAACAAGCTATCGTCTAGCATCTAAGTTGTTTTTTTATTGCTGGTGCGTTTAGAGCTTTCAAGAAGAGAGTCTTGTGGGATCTGATATTGACTACGAGCCCTGTTCATCCCGACCAAGATCCAGGGGGGCGCCTAGAGGCCGAGGGAGACTAGGTCAGGGCGGGGGCGCAAGAGCAAGCACCAGCCGAGAGCGGGGAGAAGGCGGGCGGGCTAGAGGCCGCAGAGAGCGAAAACTACCTAGGGACGAGCACGTACGACGGCCTTACGTAAACATATCAGCAGAATGATTGACAACTAGGAGGACCAATAGTCTTGATGATCCACCCAGAAAAAGAAAATCCTCCACTATACCTTTAAGTAGTTCTGCAAGTCTTATCTCAGCAACAGCATTCAGATGTTTTTCACTCATATGGATCACTGTACGGTCTACATCCGTCTGATGTCTGACCTATAATTGAAGACATGTGAAGCTCATTATTCTTTTGCTGTGGATAAAATCCATGTTAGCTCTGTTCTGCCAATGAATTTTCTGTTTCTTTAACTAACATGTTAGCATTCTTAATTGTCTATTTGGCTTTTACCTCGTTTGAGGTATGCCTGTGTGTCTGTTGGCCCAAACTCACCCTGTTCATCCATCTTTCTAACCCCCCCCCCCCCCCCCCCCTCAACTATTCATTCCCAACTCCACCTCCTCCACTTAATATTTGGGGGTTTTCAGCTGCTGTAGACAAAAAGTCCATTTTAACAGTGTGTGTGTGTGTGTGTGTGTGTGTGTGTGTGTGTGTGTGTGTGTGTGTGTGTGTGTGTGTGTGTGTGAAAGTTCCTTTTGCGTGCGTCCATTTTGGGAGGCGAGGTGCGTCAGAGCGTGAAGGCTAGCTGTCGGTCCAAATTACATTCAGTTGTTGGGCACTGTGTGTGTGTGTGTGTGTGTGTGTGTGTGTGTGTGTGTGTGTGTGTGTGTGTGTGTGTTTGTCTATGAACAGAGTCTCAGTGCTGTAAAACAAAATGAAGGAATCTCCTCTCTCTCTCTCTGTTATGCCACTCTGTCATCGCTGCCTTTTAATCACACACACACACACACACACACACACACACACACACACACACACACACACACACACACACACACACACACACACACACACACACACACTTCCCATATCTGTCTCAGGGGTTCCTTCCATTGCACAAGATGCATGTTTCTACTCTCATGCTTCTTCCAGCTAAACACACACACATGTACACACCAGACGCACTTCTGTGCCATCCTAACACCTCAAATCTCTTCCTGTTTTTCAGTTCCGCTGCTCAGACGTGACCTCTAGAAACCTTTATGGGCAGCTTCCTGCTCGGTGTGTGCAGATTGACAAAGAGATCAAGAAAGCATGTTCACAAAAAACAGATCCAAGTTTTCTATTGTTCCACAGGTCATCAAATGTCTTATTGAATCTTCGTCCTGTGTGGTCACAAGATTTTCCCAGCCGGTCTGGACCGGACCTCCCCCCCATGTATGTGTGCCTTGGTCCATGTTATGTGTAGTGATGTCTGTGTATATTGGTCTGAAATTGTGTACAGTGTTGCTCTGTTTTCTTGTCTTATGTTGTCAAAAATCCCATGTGATTTCTGCGGCAACCCAATTTCCCCACAGGGTATATAAACAAACTACTTCTACTAAAAAACTTTTCACTCAAATGCAGCACCATGTTACCAAAACTGCACATTTTTAACATCAAATCCCACGTGTCTGTGTTTTTTAGCTTTCCAGCTGCAGATTAGGATATTGGTCACTGAGCATAACGCTCCCTTACACACCGCTAGTGCATTTCCAGTTTTACAGCATGATGCTCTCTAGGCTGGATTACAGTGAATCTCTCAGGACAAAAAAAAAACTGGATAGCCACCATTTCAAACAATCAAGAATGATAATATTAACTAGGAAATTCCAGAAGAAATTTTGACAGTGTGCCTACTACTTGGTGCACATCTGAATAACATTAGCTAAGTAGATACATACGTCACACTGTCACTGAGAGAGAGAATACAATTGTTTAACAATAGCAATAGGGAATGGATGGATGGGCTTACAAGACACCACAAATGCATACAGGTCAAGATCAGAGTACAGCGCAGTACCACTTACTGTTTCCTTTGATTTTTGAGTCTGGTGGATTTAGGATGCTTAAAGTACTGATTATTTACATGGAGTCTGGTGGGTTTAGAATGCTTAAATGTGTGTGTGTCTGTGTGTGTGTGTGTGTGTGTGTGTGTGTGTGTGTGTGTGTGTGTGTGTGTGTGTGTGTGTGTGTGTGTGTGTGTGTGTGTGTGTGTGTGTGTCTTAACCCTTCAGAGATAGACATTGTTAAAACCTATTTAAAACATTTGTTTACCAGACACAGCTCTGAAGTCTCTAGCGCTAAACTCACCAGACTCCATTTAAAAAACAGTACTTTTAGCGTGTATAGAGCCAACATATGTTTTTACATGTAAATCGGTAAACAATGTGTTTATTTCAACCAACACTAGAGTTATGATGGTTGCAAAAGTGTAGAGAAGATGAAAAACGGCTTTTCATAGTTTTATTTGGTTTCTGTCGACTTTGAATGAAGTGGATTTTACGATGCTTAAATTACTATTTATTTACATGGAGTCTGGTGGGTTTAGCGAAGCAACCCTGTTTTAACAGTGAAGTGTTAAGTGTTTTAACCCTTCAGAGATAGACATTTTTAAAACCTAATTTCATTGTTTCTATCGGCAGTTGGTATGAACAGAGCCAAAAGTTTAGGTCCGGTGGATTCCATAGTTACATGTCTGTGACCGGCAAAAGATTTCCCACATTTTGACTAACAATGATGTATGAAGAGTGAAAACTGTAGGGGAGAGAGCAATTTGTTTGGAAAACTTTCGGAGAATCATAATGCAACTCCACCCTCTGTCCCCCCTTCTGGTCTTCAACATTCCAGCCCCATGCACACACATTGGAAAATCGGAATGTGTGTGTGTGCGTGTGTGTGTGTGTGTGTGTGTGTGTGTGTGTGTGTGTGTGCGTGTGTGAGACTGTGTCTGTGTGTGTGTGTGTGTGTGTTTGTATGTGTGTTAAAGTACTACACTACCCACAATCCTAAGTGTAACAGCAACGTCTCTGATTGGTGGAGATCACGGTTGCCAAGCAAATGTCTAGGAACCAGCAAAATCATTTATATATTGTTTCTATCAGCAGTTGGTATTAACAGAGCAAAAAGTTTAAGTCCGATGGATTCCATAGTTACATGTCTGCGACCGGCACGAAATTTCCTACATTTTGTCCAACAATGATGTATGAAGAGTGAAAACTGTAGGGGAGAGAGCAATTTGTTTGGAGAAAATTCAGAGAATCGTACCACAGCTCCCCACTCTGTGCTCCACTCTAACTATGAAGATTCCGGCCCCATACACACACATTGGAAAATCTGAAACGGTCTGAAAAGAGGACAATACGTAAACTGTGATTTTGTAGAAACCGTGCTTGATTTGACTTTTAATTATTTTTCTACATTAAAGTATGGCGATACAGCATGGCCCCAAAGAGGGGCTGTTTTGAGCGATGTTAAGCGATTTCCCAAAGATTTCCCATTAAAGTCTATGGGAAATTCTATGGGAAAGTGTTTCTTTGAAACATAGCACACCATTCCTGAGCATTACACACGTTTTGATGTATTTTGTGTGCACGTGTTGGCAATGCTCCGTGACTAGTAGCGGGACAAAAATGTGGCGGAAGATGGAGAATAAGAAATAAGTATGAGCAATAATAGGCATTGTGTGCACACTGAATTATGAATACAGAAAAAACTTGCATATTCATGTTATATTTCCTTATGTTATATTACTTATCTGGACAATCATGGAATTCCGCTATTCATATGACATTTGTCAAAATTTCTAGAACAAGTAGACTCAACCAGACAGATGCTAAATTAAGCGTAACCATGGCAAAACGCTGATTAACTATTATGAATTATTCTTATCATAACATATCAAAACAACAGAAATATTACATGGCTCAAGGTTATTTTGTTCTTAAATTACCAAAGAAGAAATGTGAAGGAATGTTACATGGAAATGAAAATGACAAAACAAAAAGGAGAGTTCCATTTCTTTAGAAATGAAAACTAAGAAAAACCGAAGATGAAATAAAATAAAGAACTAGGCAGCGACACTGCCAGAGAGAAAAGTTTTTCTATAATTTGTGCAAAGCTTGCATAATTTATGGGGAAATGGAGGAGCTAAAGGCTCAAAAAACTGTGCCGTGGGAGTCGAAAGCAGGTTGGCGAGCGGTTCAGAGGACGGGAGGTTGGATCCAGACTTCCGCAGACTTCAGGCGGAGCTGCCACAGGGCTGGAGTGGCAGCGTTCTCACACCAGCCACTTCCTCAGCCCTGTCACGCTATGAGGCTCACTGAGCTGTCAGTATCGCTCTGTGTGAGCATACTGTATGAGTGTGAACTATCTCTTCATGAAAGCCTCAATTATTATTCATTTCAAGAAAGCTTTTAGGCCTAAATGTTCTTTCCTTTCATTTCTCTTTTGCAATAGAGTTAGAGCTGGGCGATATGGAAAAACAAAAATCACAACAGTTTTGATCAAATACATCGATGTCGATATTGCGGCGATGTTTTAGGGTTGACTATTGGTGCTTTCATAAAATATTAACACAATGAGAGTTTTGATAAATAATCACCCATAATGTGGATACAATGATTAAGTGGGTAAAGGGAAATAATAGAATAGCTAGTAAGTCTGGTATGTTTAGAAAATGACATCACTTAACTGGAATGCAGCCTTTAAAACCAGGAAAAGACAACACTCGGTCATATCACAATATTAAAATATCCAAATTTAAGACAATATCATATATATATAGAGGTCGATATAAAATCAATATGTTTCCCAGCCCTAATTAGAATAAATCAGTCAGGAAATTAACTGGATAACTCTATTATATGGAATCCAAACACTTAGGGTTTTATTCAAAGCTGATCTCTAAGAAAATACCACAGCACTGTGCACTCAGGATTAATTACGTAACCAAAATAACTACAATGAACAAACGATGTGGTTCAAGCATTGTACCTAAAAAACATCCTGTTATTGGAGGACTGTAGGTATGGCAGAGTGGACTTGCTCTCGTATTGAAAACATAGGCCTGTGATGGCGTCTAGTGGCTGGCACTGGATACTGCATCAGGTCTGCAGCTCAGAAAGGAGAAATAAACTGTGAACTGGGCAGTGGTGGAAGAAGTATTCAAATACTTTACTTGAAAAAAAGTACTACAGTTTTTTCCCATTGCTTACACACTAAAAATGAATGTTTAGACCAAAGCCTCAAACCGAAACTTCTTGTAGCATACCTCAAACACAGTGCAACCATACCTTAAACACATTATCAACTTTGCACTTTGTTTGCAATTCTGTAACACACTTATTGCGAAACACTACACACGTTTTCTTACATTAGACACTTTGTTCAAAAACTAAATCTCCTGTTGTCATTGGGAAAACACTCTGTTCAAAATGCAAAACTCATCTGGCAACTGTAGGCACTGACGTACACACCTGAAAACACCTGCACAGAAAACAGCACCAATCTGTCTGAGCCTTAGCACTACAAACAGGCCTCAGGTCAGCCAGTTAGAGAACTCTGCAAACATGAAGGCAATGAGAGTCAGAGGAAGAGGAGGACGAAGAGAGAGAGGAGTCAGACGTGGAAGAGACATCGCCTGTGATGTTGACCAGGTCTTGTGGCCAGATCTGAACAGAAGGCGGTACCCCCCCAGCCCACCCCACACACACACACACACACACACACACACACACACACACACACACACACACACACACACACACACACACACACACACACACATACACACACACACACACACACACACACACACACACACACACACACACACACACACACACACACACACACACAAAACAAGTATATGTTTTTTTCCCCAATAGCAATTTACCCTGTAATTGTTTTGTTTTACTTTTGTTTTGTTGCTGAATGTGATGATTTGTGATTCTATTTTCCCTTATTTCTGTAAGAATGTTTGTTTTTTGTAAAAACTCTTGTTTGATTACTGCAGAAATTCTACTTTTGAGTTTTACAGAAGAAAATGACAATACAAATAGAAAGCCAAAGACTGCAGTGTTTTCTATGAAGCCCATCAGTGTGTTGCTGGTGATAAGAGTAATTCAAATGGTGCTTGTGTGTATCGTTTTGTTGAATTTGAATTTCATTTTTAGAAAGGAGTGTTAAGTTTTGATTTCAGTGTTTTGTTTTGTCATAGATGTGAGTTCTTACAGTTTTTCTCAATTGTTTACACACAAATACTGGTACTTGAGACACAATGACCACAACATGTAACTCATACACCAACCCCCCCTGAACCAATTCTGCTAAACTACAAGCACAATTCCTGCTTTACACTCAAATTGCAGTTCTAAAACACACTATTTTCAAACAACTACAAACAATTCTCTGCATTTGGCAACAATCATGAAGAAAATCTCTTGTTTTCACGAGGAACACACTGCCATTCAAATATGCACACAGACTCATCACATGGGCAAACACCTGTCACACAGTTTTACAATTAGCAGTCAGAGCAACAGGTGAGCTCTTCTGTGTAGTTTCTGCTTGGCCAGGGGAAACATTGCTTGTGATATGATGAGGTGTTGTGGCCAGACCCAAACAGAAGAGAAGATGCAGCATAGTTTTTTTTTTTTTTTTACTGTAACTGTATACAGTGAATTCATCTGTTGTTTTGTATGTAGACCACTGTAGGTGCAACTTTGTGTTGGTTGGGATGTACACTGAGTACATTGTTTGTGTGGGGAAAATAAAATATATTTGTTACCGTGTAATTGTGTGTTCTGAGTATAAAAACAATATTCTCAAATAAAAAAGGCCTAAGTCATTATGATGAATGGAGAAGTGTTGTCCATTAATCATAGTGTTTTACATTGAGCACGTAAGTGTCCAGCAGGTTCTTATAAATGTGTATTCATATGATGGTCTGTGTGTGTCATTTGTAAACAAAATACCATTTTGAGAAGAAATAACATTGTTTTGAATGTAAAGTTTCATTTTGCAGGAGAATTGAAAGGTTTTGCCCGTTGTGTGTGAGTTTTTAGATTTGTGTGTAGAGTTCTGAGAGTATGAGGCATGCTTTCAGAAAATGTGTGTAAACAATCGAGAAAAACTGTAATCTCCAATTGCTATGTCTGTGTTATGGTCTGCTGTTCGTTGCAACCATTCATGTGGTAACGTGGCTCCGTATTCTAGTGATTCCGCTCCTAGAGATTCCTGCTTGTTTTTTGCCTGCTGTTCTTTGCTCTCTAGTAAAGAGCTGATGTGTGGTGAGCGTCTGGCGCCTGGCGTCGTAAGGCGTTGTATGGCTGCCGTGCATCACCCAGGTGGGTGCTACACATTGGTGGTGTTAGAGAGCAGTCCCCCCCCCAAGCGCTTTGAGTGTCTATGATAAAGCGCTATATAAATGTAATAAAATAAATAGTAATATTATTTCTTGTATTAAGATTCAGCTCTGTTATGGAAAAGTCATTCAGGGTGCAGCAGGTGTAGATTAGTTACTAAGTAAAATAATTGAGAATGAAACAAATACAAAGAAATAGTCGTAGACTGAAACCAATGTAGGTTTTTGTAATTTATTGAAGTACATATATTCTGCGCAGAATAGGAGAACTAGTTCACAGACCGCACGCAGCAATTTGTGAAGGAGTCCTCAACGTAAACATGAGAATCACAGGCTTATATAGGCATACACAGATAAGTGACATCAACACATGCATAATGACATCTGTTTCTTCACAAAGTCTCCAAACTATCTCGGCTTTTGACGTACAATGTGAATCAGAGAGACAAGCTGAGGTGCCTAAAAGTCTGTCAGATAGTTTAACAGTTTAATCTGTAGACGTTGTGACTCCTGTTGTATTTCAGTAGAACAATATAAGCTTTCTCACAGACATATGTAGATAACTCTCCTTGTGGAATAAATAAGAAGAGTACATACAGAAAGTCAAAGTTAATTTAGGTAAAATATAATTTTGCCATTACAGCTCTGAAGCCTGCTACCTGCTGTGATTCCGCTCACCTGCTTCATACTCACCTCATCCCTGCCTACAACCTACCTGCTGTGTCTCGCTCGCCTGCTGCATACTCACCACGCCACATTGCTCCAGCACTCACGTCACGAACCTCTTTCCTTGGACTCAACCCGGAGCAGCTTCACCTGGAACCCTTTCCACTGCACCATTCATTAACTGTTCAAATAAACAGTTTAACCGTAACTCTCTGTGTCTGTGTGTGTGCCTCTGTACACTGGGTCAAAACAAAGCGTAACAGAACAAACTGGCCATGGACCCAATAACAGAGACACCACACGTGGCGAAGGAGGATGGCGTTCAGCGCGCCATCCACTCACAAGGAGTGTTATTAGGACAACACGATCACCTTATCCGGACTTTGTTAGACAATAACCAGCAGCTCTTAAATCAAGTCACTCAGTTAACTTCTCAAGTCACAAACCTATTAACTCTCAGTACTCCTCCCTCTGCTCCTTCCCAGTCTCTTCCTCAGTCTGTTTCTCCAGGATCGGCCAACGCTCCTGTTCTCCGGGAACCTCCAGTCACTTCGCCTGAGCCCTTCTCCGGGGAATTGAACAAGTGCCGTGGTTTCCTGCTACAATGCAGCCTGGTTTTCCGACAGAGACCTCAATCATTCACCTCTGAGCCTTCTAAGGTACAATATGCTCTGGGAAAAGCACTAGTCTGGGCAGAGGCGGTATGTACGAATCAGCAGATTGCCAGTATTTCTTCTGAAGATTTCTCATCCCAACTTAAGACTGTTTTTGATCACCCAGACCATGCTGGAAATGCCTCTAGGAGACTACTCAAGCTGAGGGAGGGCGCAAGCAGTGTGGCCGAATACGCTGTGGATTTTTGGATGCTAGCAGCTGATTCCAAATGGAATGAGGAAGCTCTGCAGGGAGTTTTTGTGAATGGTTTGTGTGACACGGTGGAGGATGAACTTGCTACTCGTGATGAACCATCTGATCTGTTTTCTCTCGTTTCTCTCGCCATTAAGATTGATAACAGGATACGGGAGAGGAGACGGTAGAGAGGCGGTCGAGATTGCGCCACAAGCGGAAGAGCTTTGTTTTCTCCTAGTCAGACCACGCCACCTGCAGGACAGCACGTCAACCCGCCTGCCTCTTTTTCTCAGGAAACCGCCGAGCCCATGCAGCTGGGTAGGGCACGTCTCTCCCCAGCTGAGAGACGTCAGCGTATGCAGGCGGGTGAGTGCATGTACTGTGGCGATGCTTCTCACTTCCTTGCAAATTGCCCAATTAAACCAAAAGACAAGGCTTGCAAGTAAAAGTGGGGGTACTTGCGAGCCCTATCCCTCAATCAGAACCCACAGCTCCCGGACTAGTAATTCCTGCCACACTTCTCGTTAAAGATCAGTCTCTGACATTACCTGCTTTAATTGATTCTGGGGTTGAGGATAGTTTCCTTGATGTCAATTTTATTAAACAGGCCAAGATCCCCGTCGAACCGCTGCCATCTTCCATTACTGTTACTGCCATCGATGGTCATAGATTTGCTCAAATCACTCACCAGACTGTCCCCGTTACACTCATTCTGTCCGGTAACCATAGAGAGACTATCCAGTTCAAGGTAGTTACCTCAGCCACCTCCCCACTCATCCTGGGTTTTCCCTGGCTAGGCCGTCACAGTAGTTATACAGTGGTACATGGGCGTGGCTACGAGCCTAAAAATGGTACCTGGGCGTGGCTACGTGGGTTAGACCAATAAGATGCCACCTGGGCGTGTCCATGTAAAAAAGAAAAGGGTTAAACCAATAATATGGAGTTAGGGCTAGGGTTAGGGTTGTGGCTTAAAGGGGTCATAGAGGGGAGTGTTTTGTTTAGGGTTAAAAAGCGTGGTTTTGCTTAGTTAGGTCTCTTTTTTCATTCTGGCGGGTTTTTTCTTCTCTCCTAGTCAGCTATTTTGCCAGTATTAGTTCTGTTTAGCTAGCTATCCCTTTGTTAAAACGAGCACCTCTACAAATATTTTACTCTGTTCGCTAAAAGACGGGGTTTTTTACATTTCCTTTCTGTTGAGAAGCCTATTTTACAAACATGTCTGGGCATGTATTTGGATATGGAAAAGGACTCGCTTCATCTGATGAGCGGGGAAAAGGAGTCGGAACAGGTACGACTTTTGAAATGCGTCTGTCACCTCAAAAAAAGAGACTATGCCCTCTGATCTTCCCAGCAAGGTTGTCAGAAACCCCTACAGCCGATATGGCATGTCTTGATTTATCTGATGAGACAGGAAAAGACGCTAGCCCACGTACAGCAAATGAAATGGCTTTAGCGCCGCAGAAGAAGAGGCACCGGCCTGAGACCTTCACACCTAGCATGTCTGAAACCTGTACAACTGATATGGAATGTGAGGGTAGCAATGGCTATTGTTATTCTATTCGCTATGTTGACGGGTTTGTTACATTAGCTGTCTACACTAGTGTAGTTGCTAAAACAGAGTGTACATTAGCAGCTAAAGATTGGTGGCTTTTTCGAGGGGTTATCTGTCCAGACCTAGACAATCCGGGGTTTCCCGAGGTAGTGTATGTGTCACAGTGGGACAGTGAAAAGGGGGATAAAATGTATCGGTTGGAAGCAGATCGCTTCAATAGACCTTCAGAAGACTTTATTTTCCTCAATGTATGCCAGGATAAGGCTAAAGCTGTTGCAGCCAGAGGTCGGGAAGAATGGTCTCTGAAGCCGTACCCAATTACTAAGGAAGAATGCAACAACTGTTTTAAAAACGCATTCTTTATACAATGGAGCGACTGGGAATGTATAAAGAAACAGTTTGAAACCGTTGACTATGTCATCAGAAGAGATAACATACGGAAGTCTTACGCTGCCATTAGGAAAAAGTTGGTTTTTGAAGACAATGAGCAACATTCCCTCTCACTGCCGCAGTCTCTTTTTCGTCCAAAGATTGCTAGGCATCGAGACTAACAAAAAAGGGTAGGTATATTTTATATGTGTTATTTTAGTTTCAAAATTAGTTTTTTTGAAAAAAGGCGTGTGTTACAGTGTCTGTAACGTGTGTTTCTTTTGTTTTGTTTTTTTTCAGAATGTATGGAATGGTATTGTTTGCCCCCAGGATCACCTCCTAGTCCACAGTGTTTATTTATGAGCATGCTGGAAGAAGGGGATCTGGAGTCATCATCACCACCCCTCACGCCTGAGCATTTCCTGCCACCACCCAATTTATCACCACCGCTACCCCCTTCTCTTTTGATCAGATCACTTCCGCCGAGCCCCCAGCCATATACACAATTGTTTACCCCCACATCATCAGAGACCTTAGAGCGGCCAGATGGCCCTGTTTGTGCACACCTAATGGAGAGCGATCAACCGGACGGACTAGTGTCATCCTTGTTTATAGACCGTGTTAAAACAGCATCTCTACACCTTCTAAATGTAGTGCTTTACCGTTATTGGGAGGAAGTCTGTTATGGTTGTCAGATCAGCCATCCGAGTCAGAAACACCACGATTGTTTGGGAAGCATTCCAGACTGGTTCTACGCAAAACACTTTGAACAACTTATGAAAAGACTACTGACAGATAAATTTATCTCAGTAGTGCAACGCTTTCTGGCGATGAAACAACTGTGTTCTAATGGCGCTAGGATTCGTGGGGTTGCAGAAACACTTTTCTATGAATTGAAAACGGTCGGAGATGTTACAGTAAAAATACGTGAAATGTATGATAATACAATGGGGGAGGATATTGTTAAAGTGGCTGAAATTAGAGAGATTGGGGATCTGTGGAGAGATTTATATAAGAGAAAAAAAGTACCCTTGTGAAAATATGGGGAATTGTCTGTGTTTAATGTATAATCATATCCGGGAGCGTTGTGTGATATCACGATTATCTGATATTTTAGATCAGACCATAACCAACAAAGTGAATGATGTTAAAAAGTATCAATGTGAGAGTAATGTAAATATCAACGATGTATGTAGGTTAGAACAATTGTTGTCTGTTGTAAGAAGCCAAAATAGGGCAATACCTTGGGATGATGTAATACGTATGTTGTTATCAATGCTAACAGTTAGAGAGGGTATAGCTGACACATTTTGCGATGTCATAAGTAACATCACACACAATTTTAAGAACCAGGCTGTTTATCACATACTGACCATGTACGCTATGGTTGTAGATGCCGTTAGTTTGTATTTGAAAGAAAATCATTACACCGATGTCTTAGGCGATTTGCAAAAAATACATGCATTCATAATTAGTAAAACATCTATAGCATGCTTAAGCAAAACATTATCTACGATAGAATGTGTCTCACTGTCTTCATGATCTGTTACGCGTTTGTGTGAGTGGTTTGTGAAATAAATAGACTTGTTCTCAAACTAAGGCGACCATTTGAATCTTAACGCATCATGGAGAAAGTTATGCATGAAATATATTACGATCCAGCACACCCCGGAGGATTAGGGGGGGTACGTAGGCTCCATGAAGCCGTCAAAGAATATAGTAGTGAGCCCAGTTCACTCGCGGATGTTAAAAAGTTTTTACACAGTCAAGATGCATACACCCTTCATGTTCCCGCGTTGAAACATTTTCCAAGAAACAGAGTGTTGGTTAATGGAATAGATAAACAATTTCAGATAGATCTGGTCGACATGACTGAATATTCAGAGGAAAACGATAACGTAAAATATTTGCTCACATGCATCGATCTATTTTCTAAGTACGCATGGGTTAAATGTCTTAAAAACAAGTCCGGACATGCTGTCACACAGGCTTTTAGGGAAATACTCGCCCTAGGCCGCGTACCTGTGAAACTGCAAACAGATGAGGGGAAAGAGTTTTATAATAAAGTTTTTCAAAACTTGATGACTCAATATAAAATTCATCATTTTTCTACATCGAATGAGACTAAAGCTAGTGTTGTTGAGCGTTTCAACCGAACCTTCAAGACACGGATGTGGAGATACTTGACTGCTGTTAATTCGCGCCGCTATGTCGATGTTGTTCAAGACATGGTTGCTGCTTACAACGCGTCACATCACAGATCGATAAAAATGGCTCCTGTGAATGTGAATAAAAACAACGAAAAAGAAGTTTTTAACAATTTGTACAAACTGAAACCAGTCGGACTAGTAGCTTTTAAGTTTCAAGAAGGAGATACAGTTAGGATATCAAAACACCGTGGAGTATTCCGAAAGGGGTATGAACAAACATTTACAGATGAGTTTTTTACAGTATCAAAACGTGTAGGAAGAACACCGCCGGTATATGTCCTAAAAGACCAAGGGGGTGATACAGTGACTGGGACATTTTATGAAGCAGAGATGCAGCATGTAATCGTTGACAAAAACAAAGCTTTTAAAATAGAAACCATTCTGTCAAGGAAGAAAGTAGGCCGTAAAAACATAGTACTTGTGAAATGGTTAGGATGGCCTGAGAAATTTAATTCATGGGTTGCTGAAAAAGACATAGTAGATGTAAGATAAAAAAGACTTGTATGAAACGATGTGTTCGTTTAAGACTGCGGCCGTATAAGACGGCGGACGTATAAGACAGCTCCGCAATGAATAAGAACGGATTTTTTGTAACATTGCCAAGTAATGCTTCAGCAACTGTCTATCCTAATAATAAAATATGGCAGTACCGAACAAAACTGGCGAAACCTATAATATTACAACAACCTTACGAAGTAGGTCTTATAGAAATTCAATACCCCCGGATTTGGAATAGTTTTACAGAGAGTGAGTCTAAAGTTGAATTCTTTGATACAAAATCAAAACAAATCAACAAACTAAGGCTAACAACGGGTCGCTATAACAATGTATCCAGCATTGTTAATGAATATAATATGAAATGCATGGTTACCCCCGGCCTAGACCATATAAATATGGCATATAATGAAATCACTAACAAAATTTATTTTACTGGTGGCGACGGTTACAATATTACATTCAAAGGACGGCTAGCCGAGATCCTAGGCTTTATCCCAGACACCGTTTTTGAAATACGGCTAGGGGCTCATTTAAAATGCCTCGCACCACACCCTGCCGACATATACGCAGGCCGTTATAACATTTATATATATAGCGATATAGTAGATTATCAGCGAGTGGGAGATACGAGCGTGCCGCTACTTAGATGCGTGAACTTCGCAGATGAGACCAGACGGTTACCGACGCTGACCTATGATACACCTCATTATATGCCGCTCTCGAGGTCGAATATTACAGATATTCAAATTGAGTTACGAGACGACCAAAACAAACTGATCCCGTTCTCATACGGTAAAGTTATCATCAAGCTACATTTTAGACCCGTGAAACAGTATTAAAATGGCTCGCAAATCATATACTGGCGATGACGGTCGATATACGACATATTACATGAATCAAGCTGGAGGCGATTTACCGGGGTTTATAGGTTCAAGCACCCAATATGGGAACGGTTTAGGGGGGATTTTCAGGAATTTATTCCGTATGGCCATACCTCTTTTTAAAAAGGGGTTTAATTTAGCTAAACCTCATTTGAAAACTGCTGCGACAGGCATTATCGGAGATGTAATTTCTAATGTTCGGAATGCAGTATCTGAGAGACAACAAGGAAATGGCCTGATGGCCTACAGACGCAAACCACAAAAAAAGAAAGCCTCCTCAGCAGGTGGGCGTAACCGTATGGGGTATAAAAGACATAAAACACCAGTCAAAAAGCGAAAAAGTGTCAAAAAGAAGACGGCGGCCAGACGTACTAGAGCTCCGACCAAACGCTCTCTGGTCTTGTCAAAAGATATATTCTAAACAAAGTTTTTTTCATCATGTCGTTCATTCACAACCAATCTGAAGAGTGTGTAAAGACGGAACTTGATTTGTTTACGGTGCCATTTACGCAGACTTCTATTGAAAAATCTACATACGTGGAAATCCCACCCGTTTCAGCTTTAACAGATCATGGACCCATCGAGTTTTTTATATCTGCCAGTAATGAGCATTATATCGACCTTAATGATAGTTACATATTCATCAGGGTGAGAATCACAAATCCAGATGGCTCTCTACTTGCTAACGCAGCCGATGTTGGATTTATAAATTATCCAGGGTGTAGTCTATTCTCCCAAATAGATATTATGCTGGGAGATAGATTGATCACACAAGCTTCAAACACTTATCCATACCGAGGGATAATCCAATGTTTGCTTAATTATGGAAAGGAAACATTGGACACTCAATTTAGTACAGGTCTGTTTTTTAAAGATACCAGCGGAAAAATGGACGACGCTTCAATCACATGAGATAATCAGGGGCTGGTGCAGAGGGGCGAATATACAGGAGACGGGCGAATAGTTGAATTGATAGCACCTATTCACGCGGACTTGTTTTTTCAAGAAAAACTACTCTTGAATGGCGTGGATATGTCTCTGAAATGTATCCGGTCAAAAGATGAATTTGTATTAATGTCCCCCGGAAACCTACAATTTAGTGTGAAAATAATGTCAGCCAGCATGTTTGTAAAGAAAATATCGGTGGCTCCACCAGTAAGACTGGCGCATAGCCGTGCACTGCAGCACAGCAACGCAAAATATGGTATTGATCGTGTAGCCATAAAAACGTTTTCCATTCCTGCTGGAACCCGAGTATGCAACCAGGAAAATTTATTCATTGGGCAAATCCCAAAATTTATAGTTATTGGATTTGTAGATAACGAAGGTTACACAGGCAATTATGGCCGGAATCCTTTTAATTTTGAACACTTTAATGCCGAGTATATTAGCCTTAACGTGGACGGCGTATCCCATCCTGGTAAATCTTTTCAGCCCTATTTTCAAAGGGGCCATTATACCCGTGAATATTATCAGCTGGTTACAGCAACGGGGCGTCATTTAAAGGATCGACCTCTGGCTATAACACGCTCAGATTTTGGAGATGGATATACACTATTCTGCTTTAATCTTGAGCCTGACGGCGGATGTTCAGGAAATGTGTCACTTGTCAAATCAGGCAATGTGAGTCTAGAAGCGCGCTTCAGAGCGCCCCTGCCTAGAACTGTAACCATAATATGCTATTCTGTTTTTGATTCTGTAATTGAAATCTCAAATCGGCGTCAAGTATTGTTGGATCATTACTAAGGGGCGACTATGAATACGATTGAACTCACCTGTGTCCTCAGAAAGAGATTGGCTAAGGATACCAACTTTCTAGGAGTGAGGTCATGTGACATGCTGCCAAAAGCAGCGGTCGGGTCGTTACCGGCAATGATGATAATTAATACAGACCCCAGCAATAAGCCGGGGGAACACTGGCTAGCGATATTTATTACAAGGGATAAACACGGTTATTTCTTTGACAGCTTTGGCAATTCTCACACGCATTTCTCTCCAGAAATAAATCGATTCCTATTACAAAACTGCACAGAGGTATATCATTCAGGTCTACAAGTACAGAGTAATTATTCTACTAAATGTGGTCAACATTGTGTGTTTTTTTTATGTCATATACAGAAAAACATGTCTTATAAAAATGTAATGAAAATGTATGGATCTAATCTTGTATGTAATGATACAATGGTTTGTCTATTTGTCAACAAAATAAAACCAGGCATATGTCATGACCAGGTTTTTAATTGTGTTCAATGTGTATATGGTTCACATGATAAAAACATTGTGTAATGGTATTTTTTTCAAGTAATAAAGAACGTGACGAATACTAATGTTTTTGTTTTCAATTTATTCAAAAGAATAAAAGGGCTGATTTGAAAATGGCGCTCTTATACAAATTCACTTTGCGCACAATAATGGAAAAATAGAAAATAGTAGATGAATCAAAATTAGGAAATACATGCCAAGGCGTGACAGTTTTACATTCAGTTCTGTCTTTTATGTTATTTCACATTTCAATAGAGAAAAAAAGATATTCTCTTCACATTTCAACAGATAAAAATAGAAAATATATGCCAAGGTGCGACAGTTTTACATTCATTTCTGTCTTTTAGTTTATTTCACATTTCAATAGAGAAAAAAAAAGATATTCGTTTTTACATTCATTTTCGGTCTTTTAGTTTATTTGACATTTCATTAGAGAAAAAAAAAGATATTCCCTTCACATTCCAACAGATAAAAAATAGTATAAAATAGAAAACATATGTCAAGGCGTGACAGTTTTACATTCATTTCTGTCTTTTAGGTTATTTCACATTTCATTAGAGAAAAAAAAAAATATTCTCTTCACATTTCAACCGGTAAAAATAGTATAAAATAGAAAATACATATCAATGTATGACAGTTTTTACATTCATTTCTGTCTTTTAGGTTATTTCACATTTCATTAGAGAAAAAAAAGATATTCTCTTCACATTTCAACAGATAAAAATAGTATAAAATAGAAAATAAATGACAATAAAAAATAAATCAAAAACCAGACCACCGTGCAGCAATAGGCGGAGAGCTAATACGCGGGGGTCTAGGAGTGAACGGTGAGTCTGAACCCATCTCGGGGGAGTGTCTAACCTTTTCACCATCAGGGTTTGTTTTAAACGCAGTAATACACTGACGAACATTAGCATTTGGGATTACGGATCTCGGAAGATTTAACTTTGCTAACATTTTTAAAAATACATTCCAACCCATGGGTCTTGAACTTTCTAGCACGTTATTATGAGTTGTGACACTTTTCAACAAATCATACAGGTGACTACCTGGCACATTCCGATTTCCAACGACAATTTCACCCTGCTTTGTCCAAGATATCTGGTCATTATTACGGGATAAATATTCCATAATATATTGTGCATTGCTTTTATTCCTTTTTGGCATGTGATTCATTATCTCAGCTCTTATATTGTCTTCTACAGGCCCATCTTTTGAATCGTCCACAGGAGTTTCGTTTGGAAGGGACACTGTTATAACGCTTTTTTCATTGTCTCCCTGTTTAACTAAAGCGAGAAATCGCTGCAGAATATTTGAATATTTTTTCGCTTTCTCATATACATTTATATCGGGTTGATTCAATATAGCTCTCATAGCTTGGTCTAAATCATTTTGTACCTCCTGTCTCAAAGGTACGTTAGAGGAGTGTGAAGGCGTTTGGTGGTGCTGCTGTAACAAGTCTAACTGACGCTGAGGCACCAGAAACATTTTCTGCGTGTGTTCCATTCTTCAGTTTCTGTTGAAAAGACTAGCTATAAAGGGTATGGCAGCTCCTAGAAGAGGCAAGAGGAACCCTCCTGATTGAATAATTTGTCTTTTTCTTTTTAAATGCTTGTTTTTTTTATCTGCTAGAAGTCTGATAACTTTCTTCTTTTTCTTTAACAATTTGAATTGATTGTTGGTCAGTGGAATATTACCTCTTAAAACATTGAGAGCTATTTCACACAAAGCGGATATAAAGTCCGGACTAGCGTTGTTCACTATAGATCCCCTGGCACGCGGTGATGCTTTATGGAGCATATCCAATAGTATGAAGTTTCTTTGAATGCGTGTCGACATTATTAAGACTTCAGTTTTCTCGGCACATAGACAACTTGCCTATCGGATAACAGATTGGATCTGAGTCTTAATTGATCAGGTGTGTTTGTTTTATAGTCTATCAGTAGATAACCATACAGAGAACTGACGGCATCATTGTAAGCCTCTAAGAAAAAACGATTATTATTGGGATACATTTGACGCCCTAGTAACCGTATTTGATTTTGATCCCTAACGTTTTTAAATAAAACCATATAGTTTGTATTCAAACTAATTGTTCGACTTGATTTACCTTGAACAAACAGATTTTGGACCAAATAGAGACAACTCAGGTTCCGGTGGTGGACGTATTTTGTAAACACGTTTTGAACTTCAATATTATCGCAGGCTTGATGCATTAAATCATCTATTACGAGTAAATTATTTTTATCCAAGGGGAGTAATGTATCATCACATAATGACTCAGGTATGCCCTGTACAAAATGTATATTTACAGTCTTAAGCATCTGATCATAAATAGGTTGCCAGCATGAATAGATGTACACAATGTTATCTAATTTGGCTGAGATAACAGATTCTGCGTTTTCGATCACGTTCTTAACAAAGTGAGTTTTCCCACAATTTGATGGGCCGCTAATCACCGCGCTGAACGGGTGTTGAAGTCTGGCATCAAAGCCGGCCATATCTTGTTTATTAATAGCCATACGGAAGAGTCGTGTAGTCGTTGAGAACTCTACGTTTGTCATAAACTACCCGAAGTTTTTTTTGAACTGAGGAGTTTTTGAGATGAAAGCGTTTTTTATCGCGTTTGATGGTGTTTGTGGTTGTGATCAAATTAGCTGCGGACTTCTGATTGACTACAAAACCATCTACCATTCCTTTTAAAGCCTCTGGTGTGACGATTTTGGCGTTTTTTGAACTAAGTGTCACCCCTTTGCATGCTACTTTGGTGTGACCTTGCGCAGTTCTATATGCGTAACATTTAGGCCCGCCGGAAACAAACTCCACGATAAAGTCCTCATCAGGGTCTCCCTGTATTTGTGAGGCGTTCAATTCATCCGTCAGTTGGCCTAGAAACGGCCCTAGTGGTGGTAGCGGATCTCCAGCTTTGCTTGTGAAAACCACAGAGTCTGTATCATAATATAATACTCTAGTCTGTAGTGTTTCCAACAGAGTGTATAACTGAAGGCGAGCGAATGCGGTTGTCATAGCCCCAACGAACACATTAACATCTCTTATTCGAGCTTCATGCACATCAGTGTGGCGCCACTGTACCAAGGCGACCTCTGGCGAAATAAATGTGAACTGACGCACATCAAAAGATTGGCTGAACATTAGTTGTGTAAAACGTTCAGGCGCCATTATGAGTTCTGTTGTGGGTAGATTATCTCGCATAGCAAACCTCCCCCAAAGACTATTCAGGAGTAGTTTATTACAGCTTCGGACTGCTTTGTTGACGCATATCTTTTCAGGATCGAGTTGAATTCCTTCGTGAGCGAAGTATGCGTCGATGTAGCGTTTTTTTTCATCTTCCGTTTTGACATGTCCCGGATATCCAGAGGCCTCTTGTTTACACTTAAGAAATGTTTTAACATATTCCTTAAAAAGAGTGTCTGATTTTTCACCAAAATGCCAGACTTCGTCAATCTTAACAATTTTGTACCCCATCGACAAAGCTTTCTGGAGCTCAAAAGTCACCCAGGTCCCTGACATGTACCTCTCCTCATCATGGTGTTTGCAGGGTTCTGTCTGATTCATTTCTTCTGCACATTTTGAGCAGAGTGGAAACATAAGTTTACCATGACACCGGTAGGGGAGGACTGGATGATACAGACCACGGGGTGGATTCACTGTACATTTCACTAGACCATAGTAATTGCCGATGTCGTCGAAATTATCGAGGATAATTTGTGGATGACCACACGGGTATGGGTTTTTGGCCTGGACTGTGGGGTAAAGCGATGTGAAGTCGTAATACCGTATTTTTTCATCACCTTCGACCCGGTGGTACAGCTTTGCGGCATTCGTACGCCCTCCAAAAAGCGCATCTCTCGGTCTAAGTCGCTGCGGTTTTTTATATGTAGCCATGAACAGTTGTACGTCCGGATTATTACACATCAACTGTCTCCATTCACATTCCCACATAACCTCTACTCTTAAAGAGTATGTGTTTTCTAACACTGCTTTTCTGGTTTGGAAATCACGGTACAACTCCCCGTACGTTTTGGTTTCGGTTTTGGACTTAGCGAATGACGATTTTTCTGATTGGATATAACACTTATCACAGCCGTGAAAGACACACCCATTAAACTCATACCCCGTATTGGTGGCAGCACAATACCCATCGAGAGAGTATGGGCCTACCTTTTTTTCTCCTATGTTAGCACCATGTTGAATTTGTAGGCCATGTTTTTTTGCTTCGTATTGGAGCCACTGTATCGAGACATCGGAGTATACCTTGTTTTGCCGTGTGTATGCACCGTCGTGTGTCAAAGCAAGCGTATTTTTGGGGAGAAAGAGAGTTTTAAAAACCCCCATGCAACTTGAAGGGAGAGTTGCAAAGGCAAATGGGTCCAAGCCCGTGCTGTTTTGGAAAGCTGCTCGGTAAATAGTACATGCCTTAAGCAAAACCGCAACGTCATTTATGCAGTAAGTCCGTAACTCTTTTTGAAAGTCAAACACTGTATTTTGAACTGTAGCATACCACGCCATAAAAGTTTTCTGCGCATCGGTAGACATTGTGTCGTACCCGTAGAAAGCTGGAGCGGGGTGCGGGCCAATAAAGTGTTCATTTTGCACAGAATTGAACAGGTGCGGAAATGATCCCTTGACAACATCGCTGAAACCCATTGCTGCTGGAGCCTTCGCAAGCGCCATTGGAAGAAAACTATAACTGTCAATCCAGCGTTGCTTAAAAGAGCTGTCATACATCAGAATCACGCGTGATCCTCTAACAGTCAGAGATGGGCAGATCCCCTGTTTCGCAAAGTATTCCAAAAGAAGATAGTTATCAAAGCCAGCAGCGTTGTGTGCTACAAAGGTGTAATTTGCATATTTTCGCTGTCTGTACGCTTTGACAAATGCATCAATGCAGTTAGTTGTGGGAAAACACTTTTTTTCGCCTTTCATATTCATAGCAACAGCGTAGTTCGCGACGTGACGCCCATCCTGATATCGTGTTTCAAAATCATAAAAAATATACTTGTCATTATTTTGCTTTTGTTTTACAGGCTGTATAAAACATTCATGGCACTGGTTTTCAGACTGTTCCCCACAGTGTATGCATTTTGGGGGTCTGCATACATGCGGTTTATCGAAGACTGTGTATGTACGTCCGCACATTTCACAAAATTTTGTGCTGTCACATGGTATGACAGAATGTTTTGCATTCATCAGTTTATGTTGCCTGTAACACTGCATGGATTTGCATATACGTTTACATGCACTGCATTTTATTGTCCCTCCCCCACGATCTGGACACACTGTGTGACACACATTACAGAACACCTTACAGCTGTGAGCCAGAGGGTTTTCATATGTCTTAAAACATACATCACATACATATGAGCCAGCTAGGAACATTTTTGTATTAGTGATCAGATAGTAGTGTTTCTCGTACAGATATAATACGGCTGTGTTCTCGTTTGTTTCATCATGTGTTTTGAAAATCTGTGGTTTTTTATAGCCTGGTATGTGATGGAATATCACGATTTTAGTGTTTAAATATCGCTCAAATTTTTCAACATCAGCGAAGCCCACACAATGCGTCCAGGCGAAGCCTAATTCAGTATGCAAACGTTTTGCATAGGCGACTCTATCACTCATAGACATGTTTTTGTTCTTATGATGTGCTAGACACAGACCAAAGCAGAGATTTTCATTGTCCTTTGTATTCGTAGGATTGTGCAAGGCTTTGGCTTTTCTCTCAAGGATCTCATTGTATGAGAATTGCCCCCATTTTAAACGGACTCCGCCTGACATATTGTGTGCAACTGTTATGACAAATTCTAAAGCATCATCTGTGATAGATGTATCATTGCTTTGCAGAACCTGCGCAATTTGCTCCAGAAATGCATCGCTGTTATTGGTGTCGCCTGCCTTCATAACTGTTTGAATGTCTTCAATGGCAGGTCCACGGAGCACTATGTTCAACAAACTTCCTGGCTCAGCATTATCTGATGCTCGGTCAATTAAAGCTGTTAGGGCGCTATGCACGCGTTCTGGGACTGAATTAATATCGCTCAAATCAATATTACGTAGGTCGATATGTTGACGGTATTCTGAGGCATTAAATGCTGGAATTGAATTGTGGGTAACGTCGGAACACACCCGGGGAACACTACCCGCCACACCATGTGCATCATTATCTGCTTGTAATAGCGCTGCATCTGTGTTACTGGCGGAAGGTGGAGCATCTTGAATAACCGTTGGGTGATGAGCCCCATCCCCTGTCTGTGCACCATAAGTTGGCTCTGTACGGTTAGGACTATTGTATTGCGTATCACGATCACTCCCATTACGCGCATTACAGGGCCTGTCCGCTAACTCTTGTAACGCTTTTGTTTGTTTTATGCATCGTCTGACATGTTCTTCATGCATATTACGCACACTGTAATCATCGTCCCTCTCTGATAATTCTCCATCGGTATCGCTGTTATCGCTATAAGGAACTATCTTTATTTTTTTGTTTAGGGGTGGCGAGTCCATTTTTTATTTTTTTATTATTTTTTATTTTTATTTTATTTCTTTATTTTACCTCACATGTAGCGAGTTTTTGTTTTTCTTTCTTACATCTTGTCTAATTGTGTCACATTCTTTTGCATTAGTGCTATTAATGCGTCCAGCACCCTGTTTATGTGTAAAGCTCTCTCTGCTTGTCGCTTTTCATCACCTTTTTGAGAGTTTGTTTGACGTGTTATAGACTTGATAAGCTCAACTAAGCTCTCAGATAAACAAGTGATGTTTGTCTGCTGTTTCTCTATTATGAGCATCAGGTTGTCATCATTTTTTTGTAATTTGTCTAATTTATCGTCTACCTGTTTGTAAAAGCAGGATTCCTTCAAAGCCCACTGTTGCTGAAATTGTTGCTGTAACTGTTCGAGCTGGAGACGTTGTTGCTGCTGATGTTCAACTTGACCGCGGATAAACTCCACCCAGTCTACTGGTATATGAAGCTCTGGAGACACAGATTGCTCAATCGGTGTTGCTACTAGCTCACTATACTGTTCAGAACGGTCGCTGTTTAACGACGACTGGTGAGAAGGCGGTAAAATGGATTGACTCGTCTGTGGTATTAGCATGGGGCTTAGCACCGGAGCTAACGACACTGTCGTAGGTGTTGATACTGCCTGAATACTGGTAGTGTTCGCACAGTATTCAAACAAAGTTGTCCCCTCTAATAACGATATCTGCTCACCATGTTCTAAGACATCATTGTCTAACGGTATCAATAGCGAGGGTGATGGAACCCAATCAACATTATAGTCTACAGAATTATTTGCGTTGAACAACGATTGTTCAGAATGGTCTAAAGATATGCAAGTCTCCTGAGATGATGTTGTAGGACTTTGAATTATGGTCACATCTGAATCATAATCATAATCATGTGTGCTAATGCAACTGTCAACTCTTTGAGCACATTCAAAATATTCCTCATCATAGTCGTCATCAAAATCATGCGCAGTCAGGACCGGTTTGTACGACCCAAGAGGTGTGTGTGTTACAGGGGTATCTGGTAAGTATGATACATCTAAGCATTCCCAAATACCTGCATGCACAGTGGTATGGTGAGTCTGTTGAGACAAGATTGTCTGGGGTCCTGCTTCTGGACTGACTATGTCATCTTCCACCACTCCTTCGTGCCCGTCTACAAGGGGGACCTGTGAAAATAATAATAATAATATTAATAACAGGGTAGTTAATATTAACCTTTAATATTACAATAAATATCCACCACACAGCCCCCCACACCCACCTATACATACACCCCCCATTCCCACACCCCCCACTCCCGCACCCCCACACCCTCTCTGCCTTTGCGCTGGTTTGCGCTGGCCTTGGTTTAACTAGATAGGATATGCTAAAATCTGTTTTTACACCCACTCTGGGACAGTGAGATCATAAAATTCAAGGGTCTCAGGATGTTGTAGACCCCCCCCCCCCCCCCCAATCTGTTTTTACATCATAGTACTCACCTCAGACACAGTGAGATCGTAAAATTCAAGGGTCTCAGGATGTTGTAAAATGACCCCCCTCTCCTCACTGCAGCTCTCTGAGAACAATGCCTGCGAAGGTGTGAATTCCCGCTCTGGTGAACCCAATATTTTGAGTAGATTCGATACTGCTTGAGCCGTCTTAAACAGAGAGATACAAAAACATTTTTTTTTAAATACACCCATAATACATTTATTGTTAGTTAATGAATATATTCTGTTATAATATTCTGCCATAGTACCTCTAAAGATTCACAGATGTGATTCTGATCCCCTGGTGCAGAAGGGCTTAACGAATCTTGATTTGGAGAAGTTGAGACCTGAAACAGAGTAAAAACAATGAATATTAGTCAAGTTTTATTTTAATACAGGACAAAATGTTTTCTTTTTAATTACTCACCAAACGTTCCGTTTTCTTTTTTCGGCTGAGACGATTGGGTCTGGGGCCCCGTTTCACCTTATGGACTTCTGCGCTATGTTGGATTAAAAACCCGTTTCCACCCGGGATCTTTGTTGGAGGTCTATACGCATGATATAAAATAGGTTACTGAAAACAATGTTATACAATACCATAAAACCCAATGTACTACATAGTTATAATTTAGATAAAATTAGTCTTCAAATACCGGTTTTCAAGAGAATTATCTTCAGCTTTAAGAAATGGTCTTTTTCGGCCTCCACTCTGGTTCACAGGTCTGCTTTGTGTTACTCCATGCGGCTCTTGTATCTCAGCTTTTAAAAATAAAGTACAATGCTTGAATATTGACAGATTGAGATAAAAAACATTTTATTGTGAAATGTATAACTAACATTTATTTTACCTATACTGATAGTGTTGAAGACTTCATCAATAACCGCTACATTTGATGTAGGATAACACCGGCCTAAGAGCACAGACTAGATAAAAAACAAGTAGCACAAAAATAATAGAATAAAAATATTTTTTTAATCGTGACTGATATTTATACCACACATTATGTTTTAAAACACCATAATAGTAACTAGCGTTTACTTACCCCTTGCAGACATGTTTGTAAAATAGGCTTCTCAACAGAAAGGAAATGTAAAAAACCCCGTCTTTTAGCGAACAGAGTAAAATATTTGTAGAGGTGCTCGTTTTAACAAAGGGATAGCTAGCTAAACAGAACTAATACTGGCAAAATAGCTGACTAGGAGAGAAGAAAAAACCCGCCAGAATGAAAAAAGAGACCTAACTAAGCAAAACCACGCTTTTTAACCCTAAACAAAACACTCCCCTCTATGACCCCTTTAAGCCACAACCCTAACCCTAGCCCTAACTCCATATTATTGGTTTAACCCTTTTCTTTTTTACATGGACACGCCCAGGTGGCATCTTATTGGTCTAACCCACGTAGCCACGCCCAGGTACCATTTTTAGGCTCGTAGCCACGCCCATGTACCACTGTATTACTACTCGTCACAATCCCCATATTGACTGGCAACATCACAAGATTCACAGTTGAAGTAATCATTGTCATTCTGTTTGTCTCGGATCAGCCATTCCACCCTCTGACAGAACTCCTGCTCCTCCTGACAAACTGCCGGATCTTTCTCAAGTTCCCGATGAATACCTGGTTTTGGCTGAGGTACGACTAAGGCGCTCTCATTACACCTCACAGACCTTATGACTGCGCTATTGAACTGTTGCCTGGAGCTCCCCTGCCATACAGTCGCCATACAACCTGTCCCGACCTGAGAGAGAGGCTATGGAGACTTACATCGGCGACTCCTTACCTTCTGGTCTCATTCGCACCTCTGCTTCCCCTTGCATAGATTACCGGGGACTAAATAACATCACGGTCAAAAATACCTATCCCTTGCCTCTCATAAATTTGGCCTTTGAACCTCTTCAGGGAGCAACTGTGTTCACCAAACTCGACCTGCGCAACGCTTACCATCTCGTCCGGATCAAACGGGGACGAATGGAAAATGGCGTTTAATACTCCCCTGGGTCACTTTGAGTATCTCGTTATGCCATTCGGCCTCACCAACGCACCCGCTGTTTTTCAGTCCATGGTTAACGACATACTAAGAGACTTTCTCAACCGCTTTGTGTTTGTGTACTTAGATGACATTCTGTTTTTTTCTAAGTCCCACAAGGAACACGTATCCCACATCCGTCAAGTCCTCCAATGCCTCCTGGAGAATAAACTTTATGTGAAAGCAGAAAAGTGCGAGTTTCACCGTCAGTCTGTGTCATTCCTCGGGTTTATCATGGAGTGGGGGCAAGTTTCACCCACGTCACGAAAGCAACTGCAACGTTTTTTGGGGTTTTGCCAACTTTTACCGCCGGTTTATCAAGGACTTCAGCCATGTTGTTGCCCCTTTGACTAAACTCACCTCTCCTAAGGTGCCTTTTCTGTGGTCACCAGAAGCCAAACTCGCACTTTCAACTCTGAAAAGACTGTTTTCCACCTCACCTGTTTTAATTAATCCAGACACCAGTTTACAGTTCATTGTGGAGGTGGATGCTTCAGATTCGGGAGTGGGAGCTGTCCTGTCTCAACTCTCTCTCTGACCAGAAACTCCACCCTGTCGCCTTCTTCTCAAAGAAACTATCCCCTGCTGAGAGGAATTATGATGTGGAAAATCGGGAGCTTCTGGCAGTCAAGCTGGCGCTGGAGGAGTAGCGGCACTGGCTGGACGGAGCGGAGCAGCCTTTTGTGGTCTGGACAGACCACAAGAACCTGGCATACATCCAATCAGCCAAGAGACTTAAATCCCGTCAGGCTAGATAGGCTCTTTTTTTTAGTAGGTTCAACTTTGTTCTTACTTTCCGTCCTGGCACTCGTAATATTAAACCTGATGCTCTCTCCTGCCAGTTTCCTGACTATGAGGAGTCCAGCGACTCCGAGTCGCGACTCCTGCCTCCTGCTTGATGGGGGCTGTCCAGTGGGAGATCGAATCTCTCATCAAGGCGGCACAGGAGACGGAACCTGGACATTCTGATGGACCACCTAACCGACTCTCCGTCCCCTCCCCCCCTCCCCACCGCCGTACGGTCTCAAGTGCTCCACTGGGTTCACACCTCCAACTTCGCCTGTCACCCTGGTATGAACGGTACACTTACTCTATTGAAGAGACATTTCTGGTGGCCTGCTGCTGAGGCTGACGTCAGGGCTTATGTGGCAGCCTGTTCAATCTGTGCCTGTAATAAGACTTCTCATCAGCCTTCTTCAGGTCTGCTGCATCCTCTCCCTGTTCCAAGTCGTCCCTGGTCACATGTGGCTTTGGATTTTGTCACCGGGCTCCCAAAGTCAGAAGGTAATGACACAATACTCACCATCGTGGACAGATTCTCTAAATCTGCCCATTTTGTTGCATTACCTAAATTACCAACTGCCAGTGAGACGGCGGACCTCTTTCTCTTACATGTTTTCCGTCCCCATGGAATTCCTGTAGACATTGTTTCCGATAGAGGCCCGCGGTTTGTTTCTCGTGTGTGGAAAGAATGTGTGTCTGCCCTGGGTGCCTCTGTCAGCCTGTCTTCAGGTTTCCACCCCCTGTCAAATGGCCAAACCGAGACAGCCAATCAGGACTTGGAGGCTGCTCTCCGCTGTGTTGCGGCTCAGAACCCTTCCTCTTGGGAAAGACACCTCCCATGGGTTGAATACGCCCATAATTCTCTCACCTCCTCTGCCACGGGCCTCTCACCTTTTGAAGCGTCTCTGGGATACCAAGAGACGCTTGTTTTTTCCCATCCCTTCGTCTCTGTGTTTTTGTCTGTGTGTGTTTGTCTCCACCTGTGGCCGCGAGCGGCAGTACCATGTTGTTGGGTAGTTTAATTTATAATAAAGCATAATATTTTATAAACTACATGTGTTTTGTGTTGTAAAGTAACTAAAGCTGTCAGATTAATGTAGTGGAGTAGAAAGTGAAATATTTATCTCTGAAAGGTAGCGGAGTAGAAGTAGAAAGTGGTATGAAAAGAAAAGACAAGTAAAGTACAACCCCAAATGTGAAAAAGTTGGGACAGTATGAAAAACACAAATAAAAAAAGAAAGTAGTGATTTCTAAATGTACTTTGACTTGTATTTCATTGCAGACAATGTGAACACAAAATATTTCATGTTTTGTTTGGTCAACTTAATTTCATTTGTAAATATACATCCTTTCCTGTCACTCAGACCTGCAACACATTCCAAAAAAGGTTGGGACAGGAGCAATTTAGGGCTAGTAATCAGGTAAATTGGTTAAATAATGATGTGATTTGAAACAGGTGATGTCAACAGGTGATTGTAATTATGATTTGGTACAAAAGCAGCATCCAAGAAAGGTCTAGTCCTTTAAGAGAAAAGATGGGCCGAGGATCGCCAGTTTGCCAACAAATACGTGAGAAAATTATTGAAATGTTTAAAAGCAATGTTCTTCAAAGAAAGATAGGAAGACATTTGCTTATTTCACCTTCAACAGTGCATAACATAATTAAAAGATTCAAGGAATGAGGAGGAATTTCAGTGCGTAAAGGACAAGGGCGCAAGCCTAAGCTGAACAACCGTGATCTCCGAGCCCTCAGGCGGCTGCATCAAGAATCGTCATTCATCTATAAGCGATATCACCACATGGGCTCAGGACTACTTTGGCAAACCTTTGTCAAGTACCACAATACGTAGTTACAGCCACAAATGCCAGTTAAAACTGTACTGTGCCAAAAGGAAGCCCTATGTTAACAGTGTCCAGAAGCGCCGTCGACTTCTCTGAGCTCAGAGGCATCTGGGATGGACCATCACACAGTGGAAACGTCTACTGTGGTCTGATGAATCAGTATTTCAGGTATTTTTTGGGAGAAATGGACGCCATGTGCTCCGGACCAAAGAAGAAAAGGATCATCCAGACTGTTACCAGCAACAAGTCCAAAAGCCAGGGTCTGTCATGGTATGAGGTTGTGTCTTGGCAAAGGTAACTTGCACTTCTGTGATGGCACCATTAATGCTGAAAAGTACATAGAGATTTTGGAGCACAATATGTTGCCTTCAAGAAGACATCTTTTCCAGGGACGTCCATGCATATTTCAACAAGATAATGCAAAACCACATTCTGCACACATTACAAAGTCCTGGCTGCGGAGGAAGAGGATACGGGTACTTGACTGGCCTGCCTGCAGTCCCGACCTGTCTCCAATAGAGAATGTGTGGCGCAGTTTGAAGCGCAAAATGCGACAACTACGGCCCCGTACTGTTGCCCACCTTAAGACTTGTTTGCAGTAAGAATGGGACAAAATTACACCTAAAACACTTCATCACTTGGTGTCTTCAGTCCCTAAACATCTTTTAAGTGTTGTGAAAAGGAATGGCAACATTACAAAGTGGTAAATGCTTTACTGTTCCAACTTTTTTTGAAATGTGTTGCAAGAGCCAAAATAGGAATTTCTTTTTTTTTTTAAACAAAAACAATAAAAATCATGAGGAACACATTAAATTATGTGCTGTTGTATTGTCTGCAATGAAATACAAGTCAAAGTACATTTAGAAATCACTACTTTCTTTTTTTATTTGTGTTTTCCATACTGTCCCAACTTTTTCTGATTTGGGGTTGTACAAGTACCTCAAATTTATACGCGAACAGTACTTGAGAAATGTTACTTAGTTACATTACACAACTGGAACTGGGTCAGGCTTTTAAAGTCCAACTAGAAAATGCATTTCCTGCAAAAAATGCTTGTGAAACAGCTAAATTGCTAAAGCTAAACTAAATTGCTGGCTTTATTGCGTAAGAAGGTAAAGCAGTGAGAATAGTTGGAAAAATGGGAATGGTTTAAATTAGTATAACTTTCAATGACATGCCTAAGTCCACAGTCCATAGTCCCCAGTCCATAGTTTTGCACCAAATGTATCACCAAAAGCATTGCAAAAGACAAAGATTTGCCACTTCGTTATGCGAGAGAGCAAGTGTGAAGTTGCAGTGACAGATTTCAGCGGTTGTAATCACTGAGTTGTGGTTGTGATGGAAAATGAAACCGAGTAAAAAAATGTAAATGTAAATGTTGCAGTACAAGTTTGCAGCTGTCATTGTGTTCCTGTAGCTATCAACCTACACATTTGTGAATATTTTTTCTGTGACTTCACATTCAGATCACATGTGTGTGAACATTTTTTACAAGTGCAAATTTTAACATACAAGTTCAGATTATTTGTTCTGCAAGTTCTCACATTGTATTCTACAAGCTCTCAATACAAACAGGGCAAAACAACCAGCACTATTTTATTTAAACAACTATGTATTTAAGAAGAGCAAGACAATACGATAAGATTCAAGTTACAATCATAAGAAGATAGTGACTCTGACTGAGTTTTTTTTAACTACATCCTCCCACCCACTACCAAAAATCATGTTAACTACTTGAACATAAATGTTGCTCTCCTTTCCTTCTGGCCAGCACATTTCTAAATTACTCTCTGATTAAAGTCACTAATCTTAGTAACAAGTCTCTTTTCCATGGACAGCATGGTCAATGCATTCAGCCTCTCCTGGGTCAAGGTGTTTCTGAGAAAAGTTTTTATTCTTTTCAAGGTTGAGAAGCACCTCTCAGCTTCAGTCGTGGTCATGGGTGTAGTTATGACAACTTTCAGGAGAGTGACAGTTTTGGAAAATACTTCTTCAAGATTATTCTCCATAAACAGCTAGAATAGCTCCACAGCACCACAGCAGGCTTTGAACTCTTCCTTGCTGTAGATGAGACTGAGCTCTGTCTTCACTTGTCTGGCCAACTCAAAGGCTCCCCAATATTTCAGTCTATTATTCTGGACAGTATGTGTTTTTTCACCTCTTTGTTGTGCCTTCTAATGCCAATCCGGTAGCCTTCATCTAGTTGGTCAGTAATGCTAACTCTGCCAAAAAACATTAGCTTCAGTTCAGTTAGCTTCAGTTCAGTTGAATGACAGGTGTTGAGAATCAATCAGATTGGATAAAATGACATGTATCCAATTCTGAGCGAGCTGCACCCAGGGGAGAATATTTAAGAAACCAATTAGAGACCAGCTTCAGGTCACATGCTTGCCAAAAGTTTAAGGACTTATATAAACACTCATTTGTCTGGCATGAAACCACATGAAACATATTGAAACATAGAAAATAATTAACCGATTAAAGCCAATTTTAATTAAATGCTGAGGCTCTTACGACTAGCCGGCACATTGTATGCGTTTGAGTAAACTATTTTATTTATTTATTTATTTTAATTTAATTTTTATATACTTTTTTGTGTTTAAGTATGCATTTATTTTTCTGGAATTTGATGGGGGCGGCGCCCTAGCGCCCTTTATTAACAAGCCGCCACTGCGGCTGCTCCAAAGTCTTCATATGCAGTCCATCTCTGAATACATGTTGTGCTCCCAGCTTGTTGGCTTTGCATCTGATGGTGCCTGCTGCTATGATTACCCGTTACAGATGAGCAGCCACACTCCTTCGTGAGAATATCAACCCTAACCTGACCGTCATTCACTGTATGAACCACAAGTAAGGAACTTGTGGTTCATAATGCTGTGAAACACATTACAGAGGCAAGCCATTTACAGAGTGTCATAAGAGACACTCTGCTCAAAGTGCTCACCACTGTCTCCACACTCCCAGTGTCAACAGCCGAGTGTGAAAAGGGGATGTAGCGCCGTGAACCATGTTGACATCTCCACGCAGAACAGCCTAATGTTCATTTCAGTAAATAGACCAGGGGTTGCCTCCTTCACTGCCTGGAAATTTACATAGATGTGGGTAAAAGAGTGGCGACATGCTGCAGATGATCCTTCCACAGGAAAGCAGAAAAAGATGACTGAAGTCTGTTTTCTTAGTATGACGCATAGGCCTTCACTGTAGCCTATTTATTTGTTTATTATTAACAAATAAACAAAACAAATATATATTATTATTACTATTATTATTTATTATATTTATTTATGTTTACACCACGTTGTGCTATTTTATTTTGATTTTTTTTCTTCTTCTATTGAATATTGAAATTCATAAATAAGTGTTTTGGCTGGCCTGGCTGAGTGGCACTATCCATGGTATTGAAAGGGGGGGGGAGGGGGGGGGGGATTTCATTCTTGCATGTTTAATTTCGTTGCGCATGATTGCAGAGCCTATGTGTCTGCAAGAGTAAGAGTAAGATAGATAGGCTATTAAAGTACCAATATTGATGAGTTAAATAAGAAATTTCTTTTTTTAATATTCCTACAAAGGCCCTTACCCCTAACCCTAACTGTTCCTTAAATAGGAAAACATTTGACATATGAATGTATTTTACAACGGAGTGAGTTAACGCCTACGATTAGTGGCTAAGGGCTACTTTTCCTTGCCATAAATATAGATTTTACCATAAATTGGTGCCTAAAAATGTATCAGAATGCAGGAATTGAAGTATTTTACTCTGAAAATGTCATGGGGGGAGGACCCGCTGCTGCCCTGTGTATTTAGTCTGTGTACTGCCTTTGTCTGGTCTTATTTCTTTGTCGTACCTTGTGTTTAGAAGTTTTGCCTGTTTCTAGTGTTCACTTTCCTAGTGTTCCTGTTTTTTTGCTGTCATTTGGATTTACTACTTTCGTTCCTGGCTCCTAGTGTTATCTTCCAGTATTTTGTATTGTTAGCACTTTTGGGTTTCTTTGGATTAAGCTGTATTTTACTAAAGCTCGCCATTTGTTCCATCAAACCTGCCTGCCTCGTCTCTTGCACTTGAGTCCATACCAGCTTTCATCAAACTGTGACACTGGGAGTCAAGAGCTTGCAGATTGAAGGAGGGAAAGAGGAGTGGCAACAGGGAGCTATGGCCAGTAGTGGAGAGGTCAGGTCCCAGATGTGGGAGTATGAAAATATGAAATAATATAAACAGTGCCTTATGTAACAGATTTGTAAACATTTAATGTAAGTAACTGGCAAACGATGCTTACTACTTTTTAAAGAGCACACATTTATAACAAATTTACAATTACTGCCTATTTATGCCGTTTGTATGCTGTTACTGTCATTCTCTACAGTATGTTGTTCTTTGTTGTCGCTGTCTGTTTGATTGTCCGTGTTTCTCTGTGTTGACGCTGCACATATGCTGTCTGTTAGGTTCTCCATCTCTTCATCTGTTTTACAGTTTTTGCCCATTGCTTGAACACTATAGACCCATGCTTAGACTAGAATAACACAACTTGAAGCTTTTGTTACCATATTTCAAACACATGTACCCATACCTTAAACAAAAGCGCTGCTTTGCACTCTAGTTGCAATTCCGCAACACACTTACTCCTTCATGCAACACACTTGGTCCTGCATACTACACTCTATTTCATACATAAGACACTTCGTTCGAAAATGAAATCTCAGGGTGCCATTTGGAAAACACATGTATCCAAAATACAAAACACATCGGGTAATTGCAACCACTGAAATACACACCTGAAGGCACTTACTTGCAAAACGGAACACCAATCAGCCAGCTACAAAAAGCCCTCAGTTTAGCCATTTCAAGAACTTTGCAAGCATGGATGGAGGGAGAGCAAGACGCAGAGGAAGAGGAAGAGCAAGAGGAGGAGGAGGAGGAGGAGGAGGAGATGGAGGAGGAGGAGGAGGAGGAGGAGGAGATGGAGGAGGAGGAGGAGGAGGAGGAGGAGGACAAGGTCAAAGAGCCCATGCACGGACCCCTATTTCTGATGATATGAGAGCATGGGGGTAATATCACATTGTGTGCCGCCATAAGCCTTTGAGGGCTTCTGCATCATCATGCAAAACTAGGTCCATACAATAGCCAACATTTACTCACATTTCTAGATGCTCTCCATAATATAGTTGTACAGAACAGACCAGATCAGCCCAGGTTTGTGGTGGTATGGGATAATGTCAGTTTCCATCGGGCTGCTCTGGTCCAGGCCTGGTTCACCAACCACAATCAATTTGAAGTGGTATACTTGCCCCCTTACTCACCATTTTTAAACCCTATAGAGGAATTATTTTCGGCTATGAGATGGTGTGTATATGACCGCCAACCACATGCCCGCATGCCTCTTCTGCAGGCAATGGAACAGGCCTGCGGCGACATTCAGGTGACATCAATCCATGGATGGTTTCGACATGCATGAGATATTTTCCCCGGTGCCTAGCGGGGGAAGACATTGCTTGCGATGTCGATGAGGTCCTGTGGCCAGACCCCAACAGACGGCGGGATCCATGAGCCCACGTATGCACAATTGCCATGATTTCTGTGTTTACAGTATAGTGTTTTTTCTATTATTATTTTTTTTGTTGCTTTATCTGAATTCATGTTACTGCAATGTACAGTGCTGCAATGTACAATATTGAGTAGGCCTATTTGCTTTTTTGGTTGTTTGAAAATGTGCCTTCTGAAAATATGCATTCTGAATAAACACTGAAAATCAAAGACTGCAGTGTTTTATATAAAGTAGACTAATGTGTTCCCCCTGATCTGAAATTGTATGCATATGATGCAAGTATGTGTCATTTTGTCATCAGAGTTACATTTTGACAAAGGAATGTTAGGTTTTGATAGCAGAGTTTAGGTTTTGATAGCAGAGTTTAGGTTTTGATAGCAGAGTTTAGGTTTTGATAGTAGAGTTTCAATTTGACACAGATGTGAATGGTATATTTCCCAGTGTTGTGTCATGTTTACTTGTGTGTAGAGATTTGGCACAATGAGCGAAGTTTTGCAAAATGTGTTCAAGCAACGGGCAAAAACTGTGACTCTCTAACTCTGCAATTTGAATATGTTTTTATGACTGTCTGTCATTACACTTCAGGGTTTTTCCTTGCTCAGAATTCGCTTTTGGGGGAACACATGAAGCAGGGGATGACTGGGGGTCCTCCCCCCATGACATTTTCAGAGTAAAAGACTTCAATTCCTGCCTTCTGATACATTTTTAGGCACCAATTTATGGTAAAAACTATATTTATGACAAGGAAATCACAACATTCTGGCATTTGCCAAAACTGCCGGATGGCCAATCCGCCCCTGGTATACACCTAGGGTTGGGTATCGTTTTCTTTTTTTTAGATGTGTTAAATAAACGTATTATAGACATTTTATTACATGGCTTGGTTGAATTCTAATGTAGAATGCGGTCTGTAATTTCTTCATAACAGACCGCTGCTAAGCATAACACACCGTTGCCATGCAAAAGAAGAGCGTTGCTATGGACGCAGTTCTATTCACTCTGGAGGACAGCTATCAATCAATCCGCTGAAAGAAGTCCGGATAATTTATCAGCTGTGGCAAAAAGTAGAGAAACGCCGTCGAGCAACTTCTGTCCTCCAATTCAAGCAATGACAGCAGATCTGGTGAGCGCATATCGCTACATATTTATATACGGTCTATGATCGCTACGCAGGGACAACAACGCTAATTAGTTAGCTTACGTTGCACGTTTAGGTGTGTCAACATGCAGCGGCTGTGCAAAAAGGAAACGAGATGAATGAGGACATGAAGCCATTTACCTCGTCTCACTTCACCGTCAACAGAAATGTTCAGTTTAATATAAATACGAGCACCTGATAGCCCGCTAGCTCACTACAACGTGTCAGCTAATGTCGTGTCAATTCCTGCAGTGATTAAAACAGCAGCTGGGTCATTTGTCCACCGCGGCAGCACCCCATAACATATACGGCTACTACCACAGCCCGTAAGGTGGTGTTGAGATGAAGGGTTGCATTAGCTTAACAGCTACAGAGTTTACGTTGCTATGGACGCAGGATTCCAACCGTAGACGGAACGGACTATTTTCTTTAGCGGAAGAAATACAATCGTATTTAAATCAATAAACTCCTTTTTAAATCAATATTTTACGTCAAATTATTGATTTATTTGGAAAGTAGCCATGTAATAAGCGGGATAATGTAGAGCGAGGCGGTTGTTATAGCGAATACAACCCCTTCAGGCTGATTCAAGACCCCTCCGCTTCGCGTCGGGGTCCTGATCACCCTGTCGGGGTTGTATTCGCTATAACAACCGCCTCGCTCTACATTATCCCTTACATAATAGGAAGAACACCGCTGTCTTCCTGTTTTCCTAAACAACAGCCACATTCAAAGCGCGACTGACAAGTTTCCTCAGACAAATCAGAGAGGTAACGTAAACGTCGTTGTTTTATCATTTTGATGACAACTTAACAAAAATGCATTCACGCGGACAGCTACGTATTCTCTTCCCGTTTTCAACAGCTGCCGTCACTACGACAACAGTCCCAACCCTATATACACCTCTATAGAACTTTTCGGATCAACAATAATTTTAAGAATTAGCCATTGATGAGTTGCTTTGGTGCTGCAGCTTTTGTACTTTGCACTCTATGGTTCAGAACTACAGAAGTTCCGTATTCTGTAGTTTTGGCTGAAAAAAATGCAAGAAAGAGGAAGTGTTCCAGGAAGCACTATCAGTGTGAAGTCTTCTTTTCACCGCAGTATTAAGTTCAGTTTTCTGTCACTGATAAATGATACAGAGGAGCCTTAGTGAGCCATGGGGAGCAAACAACAGAGAAACATTTGCCATTTGGCCATGGGTAAGACCAATATTACAAAATTATATTTGGTTTTGTAAAGTTTAGCAGTTGTATGAAGTCTCTTGAGACTAACTTTCAACTTCAGTTTTTCAGTAGAAAGGTCCTTCTCTTTACTTAAAGATGCTGTAAATGACATTCAGAACAATAATATAGCAGTAAACTATTATCTGCTATGTGAAAAGCAGAGAATGAATTCCTTCTGTGTGTGTTGTTATCCAAGCTTCTCTGTTCTTTGATAAATATATCCTTTCATATCATAATCATGATTTGATAGCTTGTTCGGTTGTGCGTGCATGTGAGTCGCTCCCTTTGAAACAGTTGAATGGGCAGAAAAATGTGTTGCTAGAAACTGAATTTAAATTTGAATGGCGTAACGTGCATGGTTGCTTTGATAAACTGAACCTCAGTATTCAAAGATTTGAATTCAAATTTAATTTGTTTGGAAGTGAAGTCCAATAAACTTGAAGCGGAATGTAATGTTATGAAATTGAATTCAACAGAATATTTTTCTCTCTATACTTTCACATTCAGTTTACTGAGACACACATGCTGTTGTTGATGAAGGGAAATGAAGTGCACTTTCACACAACTACGGTCCATGTATGTTTGGATACTTTGTTTATTGGATTAAATCCAAAGTGGCAGAAACCCAACCTTCCACAAACTTTATTTATGCCTTAAAGCTTGTTGAATTTATGAGCCTTACCAGTTTTTTTTCTCTCTCTCTCTATAGTCTATTTTCTCTTGAGCTCAACTTCACCTGCTGCAGGTCAGTCAAGTCTATGGTGTAACGCTTACAATCCTTTTAGTTTTCAGTTTACATTCTTTGCAAAATACTTAAATATTGTATGTTATTTGTTATGTGTCTGACAGATGGTCAGATCCGATTAACTGGGTATGGGTCTACTCAGTGCTCTGGAAGAGTTGAAATCTATCACAAAAACATCTGGGGAACAGTCTGTGATGATGGTTGGGACTTAAACGATGCTGAGGTGGTTTGTAGAGAGTTGGGCTGTGGTACGGCACTGAGTGCCCCTCAATCAGCCCTCTTTGGTCAAGGAACCGGACAAATCTGGATTGATGATGTGGCCTGTTCAGGAAGTGAGAGGTCTCTAACTCAGTGTAACCACAATGGATTTGGGACACACAACTGTGGACATGGAGAGGATGCTGGTGTTGTCTGTTCAGGTGAGAAAGATTTTGGATAAAGTGTTTTGAATAAATGTATCCTTTTCTACAGACAGCCCTGTCACTCAGATGCAGCGATGGAAAGGAGTTGGTAACCACAGCATACTTTTAGAATTAGAAAGCAGAACAAGTGTGAAATGTTGCTAACACACCAGAAACTGTTACTTAAACTGTAATGTCAGTGAAGCGGTGTATCAAGTCCTGGATCAACTGGGAAAAGTGTTATATCATACTCACAGTCTTGTAAGGAATGTAAAGCATGTAAATTAGTCATAACTGTTGCCAAATTCAATTCAATTTTATTTATAGTATCAAATCATAACAAGAGTTATCTCGAGACACTTTACAAATAGACTAGGTCTAGACCACACTCTATAATTTACAAAGTCCCAACAATTCTAGTAATGCAAGAGCAAGCATTTAGTGCGACAGTGGCGAGGAAAAACTCCCTTTAGGAAGAAACCTCGGCAGACCCAGGCTCTTGGTAGGTGGTGTCTGACGGCGCCGGTTGGGGGTGTTATGAACAGTGGCAATAACAGTCACAAAAATAAATGGAACTATAACTAGAAAAAGTAGTCGTAGTAGTTAATGTCATATCAGGGCACTGCAGGGCGTTACAGGATGTAGCATGGCTCAGACAAATGTGTTTAACAAGGACAGTTTCTGTCATGACTAAATGAAGACCACCACCCCCCACCCCCACAGCAATGCTTTGTCTTATGTGTTCTCTGCCTAGGTATCAGATTGGCTGGGTCTACTCTGTGCTCTGGAAGAGTTGAAATCTATTACAACAACATCTGGGGAACAGTCTGTGATGATGGTTGGGACGTAAACGATGCTGAGGTGGTTTGTAGAGAGTTGGGCTGTGGTACGGCACTGAGTGCCCCTCAATCAGCCCGCTTTGGTGAAGGAACCGGACAAATCTGGATTGATGATGTGGCCTGTTCAGGAAATGAGAGGTCTCTAACTCAGTGTAACCACAATGGATTTGGGACACACGACTGTAACCATGGAGAGGATGCTGGTGTTGTCTGTTCAGGTGAGAAAGATTTTGTTAAGCATAATTCCTTTATGATGCCCCCTCACCCCGAGAAAAAAACATTTGTTTTTGCCAGTTTAACTTTTTATTACCAAACATATAACTCAATACCAATAACACAATAGCAGCATCACAATGTAACAAAAAAGGAAAATCAACTTTGTAAACATAGTACTCAGAACAGCCAAAACATACATACACACAAGTATTGGGATGTGGAAAATCTTCGTAGAAATGAAATAATCATCCATAAATACAAACTTACAGGCAGAAGTATATAAGTAAGAAATCTTCAATAAAGCAGAAAAGTCACACAATTTTACTTTACTTTGTAAACACACTACGTAGAACAGCTAACACACACATTCAAGTATTGAGAAGTGCAAAATATTATCACAATAAACCAAAAGATTTTCCAAAATCAATCAAATCAAATAAGAAAAGCAGAAGTGCTTCAGATAACTCAATACCAAAAACACAATAGCAGCATCACAGCATAACACTTAAGAACAATAAGAAGAGAAAGTAAAATCTTCACAGCTTTGCTGACTTTGTAAACATATTATGTATAATAGCCAACACACACTACACATTTGAAAGCGTATCTCAGCATTGACCCTGCATTAATCTAGAAATACAAAGAAAAGGATCAGTATAGAAAGAGACAAAATATCCAAACAATAAATCTTATACCGACTTTTTTTTTATAAATATTTAAAACTGAAAGCATGCTGCCAAGGAGCTCTCCCCCTTTATTACTTATGTATCAACTATTTGATAAATCTAATCTAATCTAATATAAAAGCATAATAGAATGAGTTGCAATATTGCACACAATTCAACAATAATGTTTGCTTTACAGCATTCATAGCGACATTTTATATTTATATCTTACCTACAGGAATACAAGCAAAAGTATACACCTTACACAAGACTACATTTCTGAATCTTAAACGTTATTTTATTGAATACAACTTAAATATGGTTACGAAAGCATTTTGTCTACTACAAAACATTTTTCTATTTCACCGGCAGATGTCGTCCCCATGCCTTTGCATGCTGACACATCGTTACTTTCTATATCTCTGCCTGTTTTGTGATATACGTGCCTAAAAAGTGCCTAATATTTCTATACTGAAATAATATCAGCATTATAATTATTATGACTATGATGATTTTTCATTAGGCTATTTTTGGTGCCCCCTCAGCACTTTGGTGCCCTACACAGCGCGTGATGCGCGTGGTGGGAGCGGCGGCGCTGGATCTTGTAATGTTTTTCTCAAAGTCAGCTAGATGGTTCTGCTAGCTCAAAGTACCCTGAATTTCCATACAACACATGCATATGTGGCTCTTCTACCCAAATCATTTTGTACATAAAATGTTTCAAAATGAAAAGAATTTACATCAACAAGGAATTTGCCATTTGAGGTCCCAGTCTTTGACTTAAATGGGACAATACTGCCCACCATATGCAGAGAGACAAGCATATAATCAGGTTGTAGTGAAAGTGTTCAGCTTGTGTTGCACCCTTTCATATGAGAGAGCTTTCACAGCTTAAACTCTGGTTGTCTTCTTCAAATATCAGTGGAAGAGAAATTAGATTTGAAAAAGAAGCATGTGAACATGAAAAAGTTGTGCAATACGGGAAAGTCCAAAAGAACATAAACACTGCCTCTTTACAGTAATTTAGTTTGACTGGTACAAACATGGTTACTCTAAAAAAAAAAAGAAAATCATGAAACTTTTAATTGAACACCGCAGAGGCTTTTAAATCTGTACTATTTATTGGATGTTCCATCAGTCAGAGTTCCCATTATACCTCCTCATTATATTGTTGTGTTATGTTTCAGCACCAAAGCCCAGCATCTCCATCAATCCTGCTGCTGAGGTTACCTGGGGTCAGAACGTCAGCATCACTTGTTCTGTCTCAACTCAAACTCAACAGATTTTAAGACCAACATTTATTTTGAAAAAGGCTTCAAGTTCAGTTGGAGAGACTCAAACGTCAAGTACCAACTCTTCCTTCAACATGCCTGAAGTCAACTTTGACAACGAAGGATCATACCAGTGTCAGTATAAGATAACAGTTCCAGGTCAAGACTTCACCTCCTCAAGTGACTCTCTCAGCCTCTCTGTTACTGGTAAGGAAATCAATCAGTTCCCCGAAAATTGATATTTAGACATTTTGGGAGATAAAGTTATGAGACACCTGTGAGTGGTATACATTTCTCATCTAACTTCTGCAAGAAACAAAAACATATATTAATTAAGCAATTCAGCCAATTTATAAAACAACAAGAGAATTTCCCCAGTGTGGGAATAATACATTATATCGTATCTTAAAACTGAAAAATATATCTCAGCTCAAGGTAATACATTTTTCACTCTAACATTTTTATTTATCAGTGAGCCTCCCGAAACCCAGCATATCCATGAATCCTGTTGGTGAGGTTACCTGGGGTCAAGACGTTGGCATCACTTGTTTGATCTCAACTCAGGTTTTAGGTGGGACATTCACCCTGCAGCACTCCTCAGGCTCATCCAGAAAGACAGAAACACGTACCAACTCTGCTACCTTCAACATTGTCCAAGTGGACTTTCACAACGAAGGATCGTACCAGTGTCAGTATCAGACAAGGAGTTCAAGTCAAGATTTAATCTCACCCCAAAGTGACTTTGTCAGACTCTGTTTCTGGTAAGATTAATGGATAAATAATCTAATAAGACAACACAAGTAACACAGAATAGTATTACCAAGAATAACCAAACATAAAGAAACATTACAGGAATATAGCAAGGAGTTTGGTAATGAACAGTGCCTTAGGAAAAGGCAATGGTATATATACACTACCGGTCAAAAGTTTTAGAACACCCCAATTTTTCCAGGTTTTTATTGAAATTCATGCAGTTCAATGTCTTTTTGTACTCTGAAATGAAAGAATAGAACAAATAAACAACTGAAGTTAAAAAAGGAAATCATGAAATCAATGTATAAACCAAAATGTATTCTAAACTTTCGACTCATCAAAATAGCCTCCTTTGGCAGATATTATTGCTGAACACACTTGTGGCATTATTTCTACAATGGAAATCAAATATTCTTCAGAAAGTTCTTCCCATCTCTGTTGCAGAAGTTCCCATAAATGTGTGGCACTTGTAAGTTGCTTTGTTTTCCCTCTCCTGTCCAATTCATCCCAAACCAGCTCAATGAGGTTTAAGTCTGGTGACTGTGCTGGCCACTCCATGTTTTTAAGCTTCCCATCTTGTTTTTTTTTTCCTAAGGTAGCTCTGGCATAGCTTGGACTTATGTTTTGGGTCATTATCTTGCTGTAGGATGAACCCCTGGCCAACTAGGTGCATACCAGAGGGTACTGCATGGCGCTGCAGAATGAAGCCGTTTTGGTTCAGGGTGCCTTTCACTCTGTACAAATCACCGACCCTGGATCCAGCAAAACAGCTCCAGACCATCATGCTTCCTCCTCCATGTTTGACAGTTGATGTCACACACTGAGGAACCATCCTTTCGCCTACTCGACGGTGTACAAAAATCCTGCGTGATGAACCGAAGATTTCAAATTTTGATTCATCAGTCCATAACACCTTCTTCCAGTCTTCAGTAGTCCATTGGCGGTGTTTCTTTCAGTGTTGTGCCAGTTCACAGCTTTTCTGAACTAGTTCAAGTTCAGTTCATACATGCTCAAAGTGAACAGTTCACGTTCAAAGTTCACAATTTTAATTCTGAACTAGTTCAAAGTTCAGTTCATTTTACTTTTTTTGTGAGATATTCAAATAAATACTTTTTTTCACACTACGAGCTAGAAATCACTATACGTTCTTTGAAGCTGCTCATTGTAGACATTTGCTCATGACACTGCAATTGTGGGTTTCTTACCAGGTGATGAAAATTGCAGTGCTTTCTCTCACTCTCGTCTTTGGTCTGTCTCTCTCTCTCTCTCTCTCTCTCTCTCTCTCTCGCTCCTCTAGCCCTCCGCTCGTCATTGCATGCTACGCGGCGTTGCTATGCCTACCCCGCTCTGCTGCAATTCATCACGGGTAACGTTGTGCGGAAGCCAGTATGCTATTCAACTATTCTCAGCCGGACACTACGTTGCCCGCAATGCATTGCGCACACAATGTCAAAACCAGTGGTGTCTATATTTTTGTAGTGAGTATAGCCTCATACTTGCCTGTCCCAGAGCGACACCCCAGACAGTCGGTACTGTGACGTTTCTGAATACGAACTGTACACGGGCAACAGACGTTTAAGTATTGATGGCGTTTATTTAAAGTCCTGGAAAAACAACACTTAGAGTTGAGAAAAGATGAGACAGATTTAACTTTTTGAGAAACGCAACCGAACCTGAACGCAACAGTTCAAAACAATAAGCCGTTTAACCGACACCCCCCCACTGCCACACAAAACCATGACTAATAATTAGCATCATCATACAACTTTTGTATCGATTAGCAGTAAAATCTGCTGATAAGGGCCTACATTTACTCAAAAGTATTTAATAAACTGTTTACAATCTTCAGCACCATGGCTAACAAATGCATAAAAAGCAGACGAAAGGAGAAAAAAGCTCCACTCTTTCTATTTTAGTTAATTATCTGACCATTGCTAACTAACATTACCATATAGTCATTTAATTGTGTAAAGCAATGCATATTTAAGATTTAAGAATTTACTCTAATGTTGCATAGTCATTGACCTTATGAAGGCCGGGAGTTCTCACTGTCTCTCTCATCATCTGAAACAAGGACATATAAACATTGTATTCTGTTTACTGCTGTACACACACACACACACACACACACACACACACATAGACACACACACACACACACAGGCGCGCATGCACACGCACACATAGACACACAGATACACAGGCAGACACACACACACACACACACACGGTATCATATAAGCTACTCTCACTTACCAGGCAACAGTAACGTTGCGGTAGGATTTTCGGGCTGGTTTTTTGTAACGGTAACGTTAACGATCGGGTCATCATGATCTGTGGCAGCTGCAGTATCACCCGACGTGGCAGCAGCTTCAGGGACAGACTTTAGAAAACACTGAAGTAGTGTTATTTAGGTCTGTTTAGTAACGTTTCATATCTCGTTACTTATAAAACTTAGTTCAAACTCTAGGTAACTAACTAGTTGCGAGAAAGGAAAGACCGCGCAAAGAATGCAACTTGTTGTTGCTTAGTAACGTTAGTGACCTCACGTCAGATCCAGGGCACGGCTACGGAAACGCCGAAGGTCCAAATGTCAGAGCTTCCCAACACAGACGGGGTGAGTTATGAATGAAAGTGAGAAAGTTCTGTCACAAACAATGTTGTTACGTATCATCGCGCTTTTGTAAGTGGGTATACGGAAATACTTGACTTTTCCTAGTGGGTATACGGCGTATACCTGCGTATCACGTAGACTACACCACTGGTCAAAACCATTTCTGTCTGGTGATACATGATTTAAGCGGCACCAGCGAGAATACAGGAGGGAGGAACTTTCTCTCGTTGCGTTTCAAAAGAGAAAACAGATGTCACTCAGTTTTCAATGGAAAACAAATTCCAACGTTCATTTACAGTGATGTCTGCCGTTCATGACACATAATGTGAACTAATTCACGTTCAAGTTCTTTATTAAAAAATGTGTTGCGTTCAGTTCAACGTTCACGGAAAAATGAGCGTGTTCAATGAACGCGTTCTTTTGAACTCGTTCACGCACAACACTGACACACACACACGGCCACAGGCAGAGAGATAGAGAGATACCTTCGGGAGACTCGTTTAAATTATGACATAGGCAACATTAGATTTAGTATATAGTTCATACTTTTTTTTAGCGTATTTCTTTTCTGATTTTAATTAAGACCGTTGCCGTGCTTGCGTCACTCCCTTACCCCTCCTACCAGTCCCTATGGCCACGTGGCCAGTGGGAATGCAAATGGAAAAAAAGATTTTGGGGGAGAGTAGTTCTTAGAATTGCTTAGAAGTGTACTTATCCTCTAAAAAGTACAAGTACTATCCGGTAGAAAACCCTCGGCTTCCTCAGTCATTGTATATTTTATCCTCGTGCCCTCTCGGCTGCTGTTTGCTAACGTTATTTCAGACTCTGGCTCTACAGCTAATCAACAGTTTGCCTCGGCGGTGGACGAGGAAACATCAACTGTAACATCTACAGATGAAATCTTGCTAAATTTAAAAAAAAATAAAAAAAATCTCGAATCCTTTTCTGCAACTCTTCTACAGCTAACGTTTAGTCAACTAGTCTCAGCCTGCTCGCTTCTCAGCGAGTCACGTCGCTTTATTCACTTTCACTGTCATCTCTATCAGCTATAACAGTTAATTTTTAGTAGGCTATATTTTAGAACATATCCATAACCCTTTTTTGCTATTTGCCTCATTATTTGATATACAAAAATATAAATAATGTCACACAGCGAATTAGTAATCATTTAAAAGATAAACAAAATATAAAATCCAGCTCCTGCCAGCAGGTGCATGTGATTGGTTCACAGGGCTTGCTGAGGCTCCTACTTTGATCTGTTGCTGTTCTTTGCTAATGCTGTTATCAGTTATTATCAATGTTTGTGCAGACAGGTGATGGTTGGTGATGTTTTTCATAATATTGTTTGAAATCATACTTTCACACATTTTGGTTTTATCATCACCATAAGTTGCTGTGTGTGGTTGTTACATAAAGTATGTTGTGTTTATGCTCATGTGGACTCGTGATATGTTAATAACAATATTATGGTGATGCCTGGCTCAAAGAGGGAAAACTCACTGTTGTATGCCTCGAAAGAAACTAATGCATTTTGTGATGTAGATTACCTAGATATTACACTTTTTTAAAATGAGACTCTGTAAATCGAGGGGATGGGGGGCCTACAAAACCTCTCAGCCCCGGGGCCTAACATTAGGTTAAGACGGCCCTGCCTGTGAGCTGCCTATCACGCGAGCTGTTGACTCTCAGAAACTTGTCTTGTGATTCTGTTGTGGCTTTGGGTCTGCCAGACCTCTTCCTGTCAGTTTCTCCCAGTTTCTAAGTGCCTTTTCATGGTGAAGAATACTGTACTCACTGACACCTTGACTTTCTTCACAATTTCTCTGTAGGAAAGACCTACATTTTTAAGTGTTAAGATGGTCTGTCACTCTTCCATTGTTAATTGCCTTTTTCTCGCCATTTTTATAGCAACACACTACTTTCTGCAGTACAATACTGTTCAAATAATGCTCACGAGGGTATGGTACCACAGTGTGTTCCAACAATACTTGTATACAGACAGAGGGGGTTGAAAGTAATCCAGACAAGTAGGGGCACTTGTGGGAATTGGTAGCACCAACGTTCAAAGCTTGATCAACCACCAATGCTGCAGAACAGCTTTATGTTGTTAACCCATTTCTTGTTCCCTGAAAAAAGGCATTTTTGTAAAATTCTGAAGTGTACATTATTTTTCAGTTTTGGGTAACCTTACTTTTTTTGTTAACCTTCACCACTTACCTTTGTACCATTTCAAGCTATTCAATGGACTTGAACTCCTAAAATTTCAATAAAAACTTGGAAAAATGTGGCATTTTTCATATAGATAGCCTACTATACTACTCATTTTCAGCATCATATTTGTACTCTTGGGGTCTACTAGAATAGGCTTACATGCTTTGATGTTAAAGAAAACATTATATTTCTCATACTGCCCATTTCTGCAGAGCCTTTGCCTGAAACACTCTGTCTGAGATCAGTCCGACCAAATTCAAACAAGTCACCGGGCAGGTGTCACACCACCACCTCATGCAAAGGCTGATAAAACAATGTTTTGAGGAAGCTGGACAGAAAAATTGATAAGTGCAAAACTGGTGGTGATTATTAGGCTGGCTGCACACTGGCTGCGGGGCGTGAGTGTGTCAGCTGTGTGACGTGTCCGTTGTGGCTCCCATGTGACACACACATCACAGGCACAACTCGAGCATTGCTGAAGACACGTGCATGCTAGAAATAGGACCAACGCCTATTTTTCACGCGACACGCAAGCTTGTTGAACGCGTTTCCAGGCAAAATAGAATAGGAAAAGATGTTGTCAGATGTTGTCATTTTGACACAAAGACATATCAATAAATGACATGTTGATGTTTGAAAGTCTCTAGGTTTTGACATAAATGCAGATCTAAATGTATTTAAAAAAAATAATAATATATAATTATCGATTTTGAAATATTGCACCTGTCAATACAGAATGCAATAGTTGTTATGGGTTTGGTGTTTGGTCTTATTTTGGTAGTCTGTTTTTCTGTTTGGTATTTTGTACTGTTTCCTGTTTTATTTTGAATTCTGTTTTCTCCCTAGTCTTGTCTACTTTTACTTCCGGTCTGTTGTTTTTTCCCGCTTGTTTGTGTGATGTCTTTCACCTGTTCCCTGTTACCTCATTACCCTGTGCATTTAGTCTCTGTGTTTCCCTTGTCTTTTGTCGGATCATTGTATTCTGTTGCTGTGCGTTCTGTTTGCTTAGTGTTACCTGTTCGTTTATTTCATGACTCCAATGGCTTTCATTACTTGTTCCGAGTAAGTGTGGGTCCAAAACCTTGCCTTCGCACCAACCCTGACAGAATGATCCGACCACAAATGGACCCAGCAGTTTTTGAGCCTCTCCTTCACCCAGTGGACTCAGATGGTGAGCTTATGATTAGGTTTTATCGTTCTATTCATGAAGAGGATGCTGCCTTTGCTAGGCACCTAATGGAGATGGAGCGGGAGTTTGGCTTCCCTCTCTCCAAGCCTGGTGGTCTTTCCGAGCCTCATGTACAGCAGCCAACCTGCCTTCCTGTTTCCAAGCCTGTCAAATCCCCAGAGCCTCAGCTAACCAGCCTTCCAGAAGGCCAGCAAGCACAAGTTGCCTTTGTTCAGCGCCCCTGGGACTTTGCCTTTGTTCAGCACCCCAGAGACTGTGCCATTGTCCGGCACTTCAGGGACCGTACCATTGTCTGGTATCTCAGACTGTACCGCATGGTACCTCAGAGACTGTGCCGTGCGGTATCTCAGAAACTGTGCCTTTTCCATGCACCTCAGAGACTTCTGCCCCCCGTGTCCTGTCGGCGGCCCGACCGATTCCTGCCCCCCGTGTTTTGTTGGTGGTCTGGCTCCAGCCCAGCTGAACTGTCTCCTGTCTTCAGCCCAGCTGACCCGTCGCCTGTCTTCAGCCCAGCTGACCCATCGCCTCTTATCAGCCCAGCTGACCCGTTGCCTGTCTTCAGCCCAGCTGTTCCGTCGCCTGTCTTCAGCCCAGCTGTTCCGTCGCCTGTCTCCAGCCCAGCTGACCCGTCACCTGTCTTCAGCCCAGCTGACCCGTCACCTGTCTTCAGCCCAGCTGACCCGTCGCCCGACTCCAGTCCAGTTGACGTGTCCCCCGACTCCAGTCCAGTTGACCTGTCCCCCGACCTTAGCCTAGCTGCCCCATCCCCTGACTCCGGTTTAGCTGACCCGTCCCTTGTCACCATGCCTGTCTCCGTTCCTGTCACCGTGCCCGTCTCCGTGTTTGTCTCTGTCACCGTCACCGTGCCCGTCTTTGTCCCCGTGCCCATCTTTGTCCCTGTCACCGTACCCGCCTCTGTTCCTGTCACCATACCCGTCTCTGTCCCCATCACTATCTGTGTTCCAATTCCTTTCCGTGCCCCCGAATCTGTCCCGTCTGAGGCTGTCTGTGTGTGAGTCCGTGCTGTTTGAGTCTGTCCAGTCTGAGTCTGTCCCGTCTGAGTCTGCATCTGCCCTATTCCAAGTCTGTCAGGGCTGAGTCGGTCCAGTCCGAGTTCCCCCCCATTCTCAGTTCCCCGATCCCCGAGTCCCACTGCTCTGCCCTCAGTTTCCCGAGTCCCGAGTGCCCTCAGTTCCCAGGTTCCCCTTTTCCCGAGTGCTCTCTGTCCCCAGTTCCCAAGTTCCCACTGTCCTCAGTTGCCTAGCCCCGTTGACTTTTGTTCCTCCCTTCACCCTCCGGGGTTGCTTTTTTTGTTGTTGTCGCAACAGAAACGCCTCGCTCACGCCACGCAGGCAGTGTGTGGCCGGCCTTAACAAAACAACAAAAACATACTCAATTGAACCTCGAGAAATACAAACAAAAAACAATTACACTGAGGCAAAAAACATTAAACAAAAAAAAAAAACTCTCAGCATGCTGCAAAAAAAAACAGGTTGTGTGAGGGAGGATTCTTTTTCAATATACACCAATACGCTGTTATTGGCTGGGGTTACACACCCATGTGCCGTCTATTCTCATAAAAAACATTTTTGTGTAATAAAGGGTCAACATGCCAACACTTTTGCCCACCTTTGCCATCTTGATCTATGTTGATTCATTAATTTGATATTCTCCTAATACTCTTGTCCCTTTTGTACTTTTCCACTTACTTTAGTGCCTCTGCAGCAGCCCAACATCTCCCTAACATCTCCTAACAGAGGGCTGGTCTGGGGCCCTGAAGGTGCTCAGATCACCAGGGGTTTCAGCTTTGTCTTCACCTGCTCCACTTCCTCCCATTATCCTGGAGGTGTCTTCCATCTCATCTTCTCTGGTTCAAACCTCACCAACACAGAGCCAGCAGTCAACCAGTCAGCCTCCTTCTCCTTCCCGGTGGCTGAGTATGAGCACCGGGGCAACTACAGCTGTGTGTATGAAGTCACACTGTCCTCGAGAAGATTCACTTCTACACAGACAGCATCGATTAGTGTCGTCATTAAAAGTAAGTAGAATGAACAAAAAATATTTGAACAAAATTTTGCAACGCAATCAACAATATTTGAATGATACATAGACTACTTCCTGTATATGGCTGATTTACAGTAAAGCAGAGCGGATAGAGAAATATGAGCTGCATGATTGTACATATACCAGCTATATAACTATTATAGTAGTCTGGATCAACGGAAGTACATTTAGTAGTGCAAAAAGTCCTTCAAACCATATGATGAAATAGGAAGTTTATTTCTACCCTCAAATACGACACACAAGAGCATTTTCCATCCTCATATCTAAAACAGAGAACGTAGTGGTAACGGTTTTAAGGTTTGGTTATGTTTAGGCACCAAAACTATTTAGTTAGGTTTAGGAAAAACATTGTGGTTTGGGTTAAAATCAAGTAGCCTAACTTTACGTGCAATAAATCAATCAGAGCGTCATCTCACATTCCCTTTAACAGCAGGCGCGCTTGTTCCATGGCTGATTGCTATTATGACGGCGGATTTGCTTGGCGCACGCCGGGAGCGGTTCACAGCTGAGGAGACGTTCTCGTCAGGGAGCGGGAGCTGTCCGGGATGCGGCAAAGTAATAAATGCCCGTCTTGATCGGGTGGCGATGTTGCTGCGGCCTCTCGGGCGCATCTCCTCAAGTCTGGAGACAATTGAGGGTCCGGGAGTGGCAATGTGCGATGTGCTCCTGGTGGAGCGGGTGGACGGAGATGGAGTGGGGGGAGGAGGAAGGGGCACAACAGGAGCAGGTGGTACGTTTGGAGGCCTGAGCGTGGGCCTCCAAACGTACCACCTGCTCCTGTTGTGCCCCTTCCTCCTCCCCCCACTCCATCTCCGTCCACCCGCTCCACCAGGAGCACATCGCACATTGCCACTCTCCGACCCTCAAGTGTCCAATCCCGCCGTAGTTCAACATCACGTCTCCTTAAGTCCTCTAATATTTCCTCATTTAGCCTATGTCATAAACACATCCATGATGTCAATGTCAGTGTCAATTTATTTATATAGCACATTTTAAAAACAACTATGTTGAAGTGCTTTACAAGGTAAAAACAACTACAAAAATAAAACAACAATTGAATACAGATTACATCACAAAAAAATTAACGAGCAAGGGCAATATATCTTAGCCGGAAGGATAGGCCAGAGAAAAGAAATGTGTTTTTAACAGTGATTTGAATCAGGGCTCCACACTAACTTTTTGCCTTGGTTGCACTGGTGCGCCTAACTTTTTTATTTAGGTGCACCAGCACACAATTTAGGTGCACCCAAATCTTTCCTCGCGGCGCCGTTAACGCCACAATTTCAAGGTTACCTTTTTATCACGCTCCATATACATTCATTTATATTATGTAAATGATTTTAAACAAGAATAAGGTGTAGGTAAATACTTTTTAGTTGAAACACAATCATACTGCATATAAAAATAAAAATATTAACAAAAAAAGTTTGAAGTGCTTCACTGAGCTGCCAAACTAAAACATTTCAAAAGGTATAATGGAGGATTTTCCTGAATTTTAGAAAAGAACCGCCCTCTCCACTTTTTGAAAAAATGCACATGCGCAACACCCTACCTGCTCCCGAGAGGGAACGTCTATTAAACGTGTGCATGAGAGAGCGTGCACGAGCCTAGTTCTCCTTGTGCCCGCTCTGTTTACAAGTTGCTGTCGGCATGGCTCATACAAGCCGACTTTCCAAAAGAAGATTTGCACTTTTCCCACTATGTCAGACTCGCCACCGGTAAGTGGAAATCTATTTAGGACAAGCATCTCTATAGCTAACGTTAGCACGCTACAGGCCAACAAACAAGCTATCGCCGAGAGCAGGGAGGCAGCGCCGCGGTCGGAGGCTTTTACATACTGTCTATGGTCGGAGGCCGTGGTCGTCTGCTCGCTGACCTGTCAGCGACCACTATACCTTTAAGTAAAACATTTCAAAATAGATCAAAGTGCTTCCCTGATCTGAGATCTAATATTTCATGGCTCAAAGTCTTATAGCCCCCCCCCCCCTGCTGTCCTCTGCCCCTCAGATGGACAACACCTGTAATTTGGCCTTCTTCCCCTTTAGCCTTGCCTAAACCAATGACAGTACCAGCTTGCCACACTCCCTAGCATCAAAATTTAAAAAAAAACACACACACACACTGCTTCTTATCAGATCTTCCACTAGTCCAGGACTAAAAATCATATCTCTGTGGACTAAGTGGGCTAAATGTTCCGTTTTAAGTCAAAGCCACTTTTCACAAGCTCTTTTATGAAAACAGGTTGTGATTAAAATAAAATGCAAAGACAGCTGGTTTACTTCTCAGTTTGAAAATATACAGCTGCAACACATGTAAATGAAAATTATCTGAAATAAATAGCCTAGGATACATTTAAAATATATATATCTCTCTGAGAAAGCTCCTTCACTTGTTATCAACAATAACAGATTAAAAGAGAATGAGGGCGCCTGGATAGCTCAGGTGGTATATATAGAGGTTTACCCTCTCTCTCCCCTTTCATGTCTTCAGCTTTCCTATCAAAATAAAGGAGAGAGAGAGAGAGAGAGAGAGAGAGAGAGAGAGAGAGAGAGAGAGAGAGAGAGAGAGAGAGAGAGAGAGAGAGAGAGAGAGAGAGAGAGAGAGACGTATGCTACTCACAGTGACGGCTGACTCACTATGAACGGGTCGATGCGCTTTGGCGGGTCAGCGGCGTTACACACGTCTTGTGTATGAAATGTCTGTATCGTCACTGCGCTGCATTTTGCAGGCTCCGTCTGAAGTTAGTTGCATTCAATAACTTCGTCTGTGTTTTCCGCCGTGCGGCGGCCGCAGTAACACAGTTAGCAGCGGAAACACTGCTACAAATACAGGTTCCCCTCTCATGCTTAACGATATACAGCTGTGTTAATAACAATTAAAACTGTAGACAAATGTCGCAGTGTAAACCGCTGCCGTGTCTCTCGTGTTGCACGGTGGCCGTGTGTGTGAATGGGGGCGGGGCTGCGCGGAGGTGCGGCGAGGCTGCGCGGAGGTGCACCGGTGCGACCTAGGAAAAATGTTAGTTGGACCCTTACAAAATTTGGGCGCATGTGCGACCAAAATGGTCGCACTCTCGAGCCCTGCTTCTGAAGTGTTCGGGAGTAGTGGCCGTTTTAATATGAAATGGTAATGATTCATGGAAATGTTGTTTAAAACACAACAAGCCACAAAGAATGCTGCGACTTTTTGAGGACTGGACTGTAAAGTTCTTCATGACCTATCCAAACACCTGAAGTGCTTTTCAGTAATATTTTTCCTTGTAATTATGTATGCTTTGCAAAAATGGGAACAGCTGCATCTGTGTAGATGAGAGAAGCAAAGTGTATGTGCGTTGTGCACACGCTACGGCCAAGCATGCGCCCCTAAAATAGCATCTGAATAACGCACCACTGACTTTAGACTAGCACCACTGACTTTAGACTAGCTCCACTGACTTTAGACTAGCACCACTGACTTTAGACTAGCTCCACTGACTTCAGACTAGCACCACTGACTTTAGACTAGCGCCACTGACTTCAGACTAGCTCCACTGACTTCAGACTAGCGCCACTGACTTTAGACTAGCGCCACTGACTTCAGACTAGCACCACTGACTTTAGACTAGCGCCACTGACTTCAGACTAGCGCCACTGACTATAGACTAGCACCACTGACATTAGACTAGCACCACTGACTTTAGACTGGCACCACTGACTTTAGACTAGAGCCACTGACTTTAGACTAGCGCCACTGACTTTAGACTAGAGCCAGTGACTTCAGACTAGCGCCACTGACTTTAGACTAGCACCACTGACTTCAGACTAGCGCCACTGACTTCAGACTAGCGCCACTGACTTTAGACTAGCGCCACTGACTTTAGACTAGAGCCACTGACTTTAGACTAGAGCCACTGACTTTAGACTAGAGCCACTGACTTTAGACTAGCACCACTGACTTTAGACTAGAGTCACTGACTTTAGACTAGCACCACTGACTTTAGACTAGAGCCACTGACTTTAGACTGGCACCACTGACTTCAGACTAGCACCACTGACTTCAGACTAGAACCACTGACTTCAGACTAGCGCCACTGACTTTAGACTAGCACCACTGACTTTAGACTAGAGCCACTGACTTTAGACTGGCACCACTGACTTTAGACCAGCACCACTGACTTTAGACTAGCGCCACTGACTTTAGACTAGCGGCACTGACTTTAGACTAGCACCACTGACTTCAGACTAGCGCCACTGACTTCAGACTAGCACCACTGACTTTAGACTAGCACCACTGACTTCAGACTAGCACCACTGACTTTAGACTAGCGCCACTGACTTTAGACTAGAGCCACTGACTTTAGACTGACACCACTGACTTCAGACTAGCACCACTGACTTTAGACTAGCGCCACTGACTTTAGACTAGCACCACTGACTTTAGACTAGCACCACTGACTTTAGACTAGCACCACTGACTTTAGACTAGAGCCACTGACTTTAGACCAGGTTTTTTTCTGGTCAGTGGCGGAACTGTTTTCTGAAACTGCAAAATAGCACCAGGGAACGTTTGCGCCTGAACACGCCTCGTCTTTGCGCTGAACCGCCCACGGGAGTGCAAGTTCATTTCCTAATTTACTGACGTGCGTCTGTGGAGGGAAAAGTCTGCTGTGTGTCGAGTGCAAAATAGGAATGATACATTCGTCGGTGTACAAAGTCAATTGCGCTGGGTGCAAGATAGTGCCCTGAATGTTATGGTATCAGGGTCACAGATTGAAAGACTACAACTAGATTAGTTGAAAAATGTAACCAAGCTAATTAGCTACTGCTAGCGTTAGCTGGTGACTTTATGGAAAGTTTGCCGATTTTCGGTTCTGCCCTACATACAGATGAATGGACCCAGAGGTCTGTGTTTATCCGCCGTTAAAACACCGGTTGGATGACTCACTTCAGAAAGGTTGAAAATTGCCAATTTTCCATTTTTAGTGTTTAGCTTAGCGCCATAGCGACCATAAACAACACTGACTCTAGCTGTTTGCTGCTTCCTGTTTGGTGCTGGAGGGAGTGCACATTGTGCACCAATTGGTTGTTGACAATGTTCATGCAATTTAACTTCATTACCAAGACTTAAAACTTACATTGAATTTGTCAGAACGTCAAGACGGGAAAAATAGTGACTCAGACTGAGTTTTTTGACTACCTTACACCAAACGATTGAGACAACGGGAGCGCCCCAAATCTAGCAAGACTCTCAGGATTTCATTCCGATATTGGAAATTAGTCTCAACGGTGGAAACGCTTGAAAAGTCATTTGGTGTAGGGTCGGCATAACACAAACAGAAATAGAAAGGGTATTCTCTGAAAGATAGCGGTTATTCTGTAGATATATTAGATTGTTAATCTCAATGTAAAAAAATGGACAACATTTTGTATTAACTGTTGAATGTTTGTCTTTCCTAGTGCATTTGTTGCCGCTGGTCTCTTTAGTAGCTGCTGGGGGTCTGCTGCTGCTCCTGCTGGTCTTGGTGGTGGTCTGTCTGGTCTGCAAGAGAAGACTACGAGCCAAGCACACTGGAGCCCTCGTCCAAACTCAATGTCTGTGCTCACACAGTACACATTCATCCAATGAGTTCAAATGCTTGTAAAGAATTTCTTCTGATGTTCATGATGCTTGTGTTTCAGTGGCTGTCAGAGTCAGGAATGATGATGAAGATAACGAGTATGAGGATGACGAGGCTGACTATGAAAATGTTGATCCAATGGACACCAAGAAGAAAGAGGAAGCAGGGAAAGGGGAGGAAGAGGAGACCAATGATTATGTGGAGCCAGAGAGCGACGAAGATCATGATTATGAGGAAGCGGGCCCAAGGGCAAGTATTATGAAGACCAACAAGGTCTGTTTCAGCGTAGAGGAAAACAGAGAAGAAGAAGACTATGAAGACTATGAAAATGTAACCAAGCCATTTGGTGAAGAAACTTTGGACATTTATGGAGAAAAGGATATTTATCAAAACTTTTAAGGTGTCCAATGGTCAACAGTGTCACCGTGGTTACCGTGGATGAATCACTGTTTTTTTTTTTGACCTGCTGCAAAGAATTTAAATTTTAGGGTGCTTTCACTTCTGTAGTTAGGCTAATTTGGGCAAGACCAAGGGCAAAAAATAATACATTGTAGCATTTTCAACTTTTTCAGTTCCTATTCACACCACACAGTTTGCTCTGGTCCGAATCAGCTGATGAGTTGGTGAAATGAAGCACAATGCAGCAACACAAGTCACGTGACAACATTCACATCATTGGCCAGATGTGTCCTTGAACACATTTCCTAAACTACTCTTCGATTGGTCAGATTTAATATGCAGGAAAATTCCAACGGAGCTCCCAGTTGTAAACAAAGAGAGGAGGAAAAGCCAGCAGACAACATGTGTTTTTGCCTAATAAGTCCTTCTATGGAGAGGCAACTGCATGGGTTGACTGTAGCCCTGGTCATCATAGCACAGCACAGCTGACCACAGCAGCTGGTTTAGTCCAAACATGCACAGTTCTTCCAGCAGTTGGGTCTGTTCCAGGTCGGATCACGTTCTCACCACAAACAAATTGCTCCAGAGTTCATTTGAAAGCGTACGCTTGTTTGGTCCACTTATGGTGCACATCAGAGTGTAATTGTTGCATTCCACCTACCCAACGAACCATACCAAGAAGGAAAACAAACTCTAGTGCGATTCAGAGATGGGAAGTAACGAAGTACAAATACTTCGTTACTGTACTTAAGTAGATTTTTCAGGTATTTATACTTTACTTTACTATTTATTTTTGTGCCGACTTTTTACCTTTACTCCTTACATTTTTAACATAAATACCGGTACTTTCTACTCCTTACATTTTACAAAAGTGGCTCGTTATTTACCCACTTACAAAAGCGCGATGATACGTAACAACATTGTTTGTGACAGAACGTTCTCATTTTCATTCATAAATTCACCCCGTCTGTGTTGGGAAGCTCTGACATTTGGACCTTCGGGGCTTCCGTGGCCCTGGATCTGACGTGAAGTCACTTAACGTTACTAAGCAACAACAAGTTGCATTCTTTGCACAGTCTTTCCTTTCTCGCAACTAGTTAGTTATCTAGAGTTTGAATTAAGTTTTATAAGTAACGAGATATGAAACGTTACTAAACAGACCTAAATAACACTACTTCAGTGTTTTCAAGTCTGTCCCTGAAGCTGCTGCCACGTCGGGTGATACTGCAGCTGCCACCAACGTTAGCCGGCTACTGTTACCCGCTGTTTGTTACCTGGTAAGTGAGAGTAGCCTAGCTTATATGATACCGCGTGCGCGCGTGTGTGTGCGTGCGTGCGCGCGCGTGTGTGTGTGCGTGCCTGTGTGTGTGTGCGCGCCTGTGTGTGTGCTGTGTGTCTATGTGTGTGTGTGTGTGTGTGTGTGTGTGTGTGTGTGTACAGCAGTAAACAGAATACAATGTTTATATGTCCTTGTTTCAGATGATGAGAGAGACAGTGAGAACTCCTGGCCTTCATAAGGTCAATGACTATGCAATATTAGAGTAAATTCTTAAATCTTAAATATGCATTGCTTTACACAATTAAATGACTATATGGTAATGTTAGTTAGCAATGGTCAGATAATTAACTAAAATAGAAAGAGTGGAGCTTTTTCTCCTTTTGTCTGCTTTTTATGCATTTGTTAGCCATGGTGCTGAAGATTGTAAACAGTTTATTAAATACTTTTGAGTAAATGTAGGCCCTTATCAGCAGATTTTACTGCTAATCGATACAAAAGTTGTATGATGATGCTAATTATTAGTCATGGTTTTGTGTGGCAGTGGGGGGGTGTCGGTTAAACGGCTTATTTGTGTGATGTGATGTCCTGTTGCGTTCAGGTTCGGTTGCGTTTCTCAAAAAGTTAAATCTGTCTCATCTTTTCTCAACTCTAAGTGTTGTTTTTCCAGGACTTTAAATTAACGCCATCAATACTTAAACGTCTGTTGCCCGTGTACAGTTCGTATTCAGAAACGTCACAGTACCGACTGTATGGGGTGTCGCTCTGGGACAGGCGAGTATGAGGCTGGGAGGGGAAAATCACAGTATACTCACTACAAAAAAATAGACTACACCACTGGTTAGTTGTACTCTAAAAGTATGCAGAACTTACATGTAGATTCCTTTAAATGCTGATTAAAAATGGAACTGGATCTGTGAATTATTACAGAATCACAATTGAATTCATATCTTGCTACTCAGTCAGAATCTTATTAACCTGGAGTCCCAGTCTCTGTCACAATAATCATTATGGGATGTTTTAGGCCTTTTGGCAGACATCCATTTAAAATGTAGACATGGCATATATACATAAAGAGCCTTTTCTCCATGTCTACTGAAGTTTCTCAGCTTGCTCTCTAGTAACATTTGTGGTCCAGGTAGCTGGTCATTCGCAAGGCTACTTTTACTTTTATACTTTAAGTACATTTCCAAGCCTGTACTTTGTTACTTTTACTTGAGTAAATAAGTTAAATCAGTACTTCTACTTTTACCAGAGTATTTTTTAACACAAGTATCTGTACTTCTACTTAAGTATGAGAAGTGAGTACTTTTCCCATCTCTGGTGCGATTCAACCTAACTAAATTAGGCTGGTGTGAAAGTCCCGTTAAAGTGACGAGTGACTATTCAAATAGATGGACTAGATAAATATAAAAATTATGCTGGAGAAAGCATGGTGTCTTCGGCCTCAGGGGAATCGGCAAGTCATCCAATTCTTTAATATTTTGAATTGCATATACCTAGATGAATTACCAAAATGCTTGAATGCACTGTTGTAGATCTAGGTTTTAATATTTTAAAAACCAGCAAAGCCAGAAAAAACTATTTGGTTTTTGATATGTCCAACTGTATTCCTATAGTTTCAAAGTATTGTAGGATGGTCTATTTAATTTTAATTTAATTTTAATTTTTTTAATTTGTGGCTCTGTATAATAATTTATATTTTTCAGGGGACTTGAAACCAGTTAGTATAACTGAAGCAAAGGAGAACTGGTTGGTCTCTGGACATAGATGAACATTTTATTATACAACCCCAAATCAGAAAAAGTTGGGACAGTATGAAAAACACAAAAAAAGAAAGTAGTGATTTCTAAATGTACTTTGACTTGTATTTCATTGCAGACAATGTGAACACAAAATATTTCATGTTTTGTCTGGTCAACTTAATTTCATTTGTAAATATACATCCTTTCCTGTTATTCAGACCTGCAACACATTCCAAAAAAGGTTGGGACAGGAGCAATTTAGGGCTAGTAATCAGGTAAATTGGTTAAATAATGATGTGATTTGAAACAGGTGATGTCAACAGGTGATTGTAATTATGATTTGGTACAAAAGCAGCATCCAAGAAAGGTCTAGTCCTTTAGGAGCAAAGATGGGCCGAGGATCGCCAGTTTGCCAACAAATACGTGAGAAAATTATTGAAATGTTTAAAAACAATGTTCCTCAAAGAAAGATAGGAAGACATTTGCTTATTTCACCTTCAACAGTGCATAACATAATTAAAAGATTCAAGGAATGAGGAGGAATTTCAGTGCGTAAAGGACAAGGGCGCAAGCCTAAGCTGAACAACCGTGATCCCCGAGCCCTCAGGCAGCACTGCATCAAGAATCGTCATTCATCTATAAGAGATATCACCACATGGCCTCAGGACTACTTTGGCAAATCTTTGTCAAGTACCACAATACGTAGTTACAGCCAGAAATGCCAGTTAAAACTGTACTGTGCCAAAAGGAAGCCCTATGTTAACAGTGTCCAGAAGCGCCGTCGACTTCTCTGGGCTTGGAGGCATCTGGGATGGACCATCACACAGTGGAAACGTGTACTGTCAGTGCCCTTGGCAAAGGTAACTTCCACTTCTGTTTTGGCACCATTAATGCTGAAAAGTACATAGAGATTTTGGAGCACAATATGCTGCCTTCAAGAAGACATCTTTTCCAGGGACGTCCATGCATATTTCAACAAGATAATGCAAAACCACATTCTGCACACATTACAAAGTCCTGGCTGCGGAGGAAGAGGATACGGGTACTTGACTGGCCTGCCTGCAGTCCCGACCTGTCTCCAATAGAGAATGTGTGGTGCATTTTGAAGCGCAAAATGCGACAACGAAGACCCCGTACTGTTGCCCACCTTAAGACTTGTTTGCAGTAGGAATGGGACAAAATTACACCTGAAACACTTCATCACTTGGTGTCTTCAGTCCCTAAACGTCTTTTAAGTGTTGTGAAAAGGAATGGCAACATTACAAAGTGGTAAATGCTTTACTGTTCCAACTTTTTTTGAAATGTGTTGCAAGAACCAAAATAGGAATTTTGTTTATTTGAAAAAAAAAATCAATAAAAATCATGAGGAACACATTAAATTATGTGCTGTTGTATTGTCTACAATGAAATACAAGTCAAAGTACATTTAGAAATCATTACTTTCTTTTTTTATTTGTGTTTTCCATACTGTCCCAACTTTTTCTGATTTGGGGTTGTAGATGATCTACAAACTTTCAACACTTTTTATTGTGATAATCTATATATCTATAGATATACAGCTGCTTGACAGCACATTTGTAGTGTATCAGTAACATATACACACATATATACATATACACATATATATATACACACATATATATACACATATATATATATATATATATATATATATATATATATATATATATATATATATATATATATATATATATACACACATATACACACACACAAACATATATATATATATATATATATATATATATATATATATATATATATACTCAACAACTTTCCTACAACTTATTTGTAGCTTGGAACACACAAGGAAAACTTTGTGAACTGTTTTTGTGGCTATTTTACTTCACATTTAAATAATATCTGCTGATCAACATGTTCAGTACATTCACAAAGAACATTTTAATGAAACAAAAAATCACAGCATTGTATTGCTTGGTATATTGCCTGGTCTACCAAAATGTACACATCTTATACAAAAACAGAGCCTCTAATACAAACAACGGGCTTTTTCACTTTGTAAACCTATTACATGCACAAAAAAGATATATAACACAATATTGGAAAGGGGAAAACAAAAAAGCATAATATGAGCATTTTAAAGCTATAGTGAGTAGTTTCTGTCGCCCCTGTGAGGAATTCTAACTAATGACAACAAAACTATTTGCATGTGTCCACATGATACAAGTCTTCCATGATCACACACCCCCTACAGTTAGTAGTAGCCAAGGAGACACGGAGGATTAAAAGAACTTGACGGACTTAGAAGAACACCACAATCTTGTGAACATAGTCATACTGAGAAATACAGAGACTTGTGTGGAGCTGATAGTCTTAATTAGCTTTGTAGCAACTCATCTGGCAATGGCTTGAAGGTAATGGACAGTTAATAATATAAAAAAAGTTACGGAATTCATAAATATCTTGACTTCATTCAGTACCGTTTACAAAAATGGAGTCAAGATATTTATGAACACACACAAAATGTATACATTCCCAATTAAACAACTTTTAGATGCACAACTTTTTTATACAACTAGAAGGCTTATTTTAGTTGAAATGGAAGTAACTCTTTTTCTTTTCATCTCTACCACTTTTTCGTCAATTTCTCCAACAATTTTCTCAGTGCATAACTTCGCTAGGTCTGACAGATTTCTGCAAAAAGGCAATTGCACCTGTCTTTCTGCAATGAACAGCTCAGCAATGGGTGCAGTGGCAGCCACGGCATTCCTTGACACGCCCGCCTTTCGAAAAGCCATAGACATAGTGCACCCCTTCTTTGTCAAGTTTAGCAGTTGCTGGTATCTGGTGACTACATCGTTGATGTTACCTGCTAAAAGAAATTGAACAGCAGAATATAAAAACTGTCAATATACATTTGTTATACATGCAGTACCTTGAATTACTCTTTGATAAATGATGCTCCTCACTTTCCTCCATCAATAACTTTTTTGGATGTGGTATTTTATGGGCAATTTGGGCACCAAGCTGATACCATTCTGGAAAACCAAATTGAAGCCAAAATGACTGATGAAATCAAAGTGTTTCAACGGTGAGGTGATTTACTATTCATAAGTTACATTTTATTACTTGTATTAGTAGGCCAACTTTGGTTTGAAATACAGAATTGGTTTGAAATACTGATCTGCTAGCTAAAAGCTAGCAGATCCATCACAACACATTCCCAGTGGCACATACACACTTTGTACAGATCAGAGAATCTACAATTAGGTGATTGAATGATGTATGCATTGAGGTAATTTTCATAATTACACGTTTATTTATCTTGTAACACACATTAAGGTTAAACTGTAAATCAATTTATGCCTTGCATAAAATAAAAACGATTTCTCCAATTTAATTGCTTTTTTGGAATCTTACCTTGACTTCTATACTCTTTTCTTTTTTTGTTCCTATTGTGGTCCTTTTTTGTCCTTTTTCTTTCCCTTTCTCTTCTCTTTACTCTGCTTCTTGTTTTTCAAATTGGACTCTGATCTGGAATCGGAGTTGGAGCTGGAATCGGTGTCAGCGTTGAAAGACTGATGGGATGTCAGCTGGGGCCTCTCTTCATTTTCCACAGCATCAGTCACTGTATAATATATTACAAACAAAATACATTTTAATAGCATGTCACATTACGGGAACATTTTCTTCGTTCACGACTTATTACTTATTAACCTTTCATTTACCAGGAAGCAACAAGCTGGGCCTGCCTTCCATTTTGGATTCTACCTTGGAATCTGACACAGCCTAAATGAACCCTGCCTGTACCCCACTTAGAGTTTAGATTGCTGCACAACGGTTCACGTCTATAGAACGTAATGGTTCAGATCGTGATTAAGCTAAACTTGTTCATCTTTCAGTATACTGCTCAAAGCAAGTGTAAATTCTACTTCAACAATTTCTGTTCCTATTACAAATGTTGGCTGCGCCTACTGTCAAACGTTTTTTTTTAAACCTTTCAATATATAACAAACTAAAGCAATTTAATTATACCATATAAACACAACACCAATGGTTACCGAAAATTGCAATCGGTGCATCTCTAGTAAATGATTATTTTTAAAGAAACCACTAGACAAACATTTATCATTTCTCCATGTATGATGATTTCAGTGTATTGAAAATTACAATAAATGATGCTTTACTGAATACTGTGTTCCAGGCGAATCCAAAACAAATCTTGTCACCTCCTGCTTACGTTTACTTTTAGTAATTTAAACTGTGGTCAGGTTACCTACCCTCAGTTTCAGCAGTTATCTCAGCCAGTTGCTGCTCGAGAAACTTTTTATCATTCTCGAGTTGTTCCACTCGATCCTGGAGGATCTTTGCTTTATTTTTCCATATAATTAATTCTTGGCTAATTCTAAGTTCATCTTCTTGAGCTGCAACAGACAGAAACAAATACAGAAGATGTCAGTTAATCAAAGCAGAAGTACTGTACATTTCTGGCATTGTTTTTTTTATTGTAGAACACATGACCTTATTGTCCTATTGTTGTCCTACCAACGACCAAGTAAGTAGGAAAGGATGCTATGAAATGAACCAAGGTCAGGGAAAAGTAAAGGACCTAAATAAGGAGATAACGCCAAGGAGGTGGGGAAGAGACTGGCTTTTTTTGTGGCAATAAATTACAGAAAGGTCAACATGTCAACTAACATCTTATATGGAGCAACTGATGAAATGGTAAATGATTTCTAATTTGTGTATTAAGGACTTCCTAAAATACAACTGAGGTGTTTCCTGCTCTAATAATCAATCATCTCTCCGTTGCTAGCTGATCAGGAACCTGCAGCCGGGTCTTCCAGCTCCGCCGCTTAGACTGACTCGAACACCGATCCACTTGTGCTAACCTCAGTACCATTATCCTCCGCCTCAACCGCCAACTTGTCCGCATCTTTGGCCAGACCTTCAGACACTTTCCCATTCTAACCGAGGAGCTAACTAGCATAGTGCAAGACGTTTTGTTTTCTTTCCTGATTGATTAGCGCCCTAGCTTGGATGTTTAGGGCCAGATCGAGCTTGCTCACCACAGATTTATTATAAAACACCATGTTGCGCCGTTATTATTATACATCCATGTGTTGCGCAAACAGCACACACTTCAAGGTCAAGAGCGTAAAGAAAAACACTAAACGTAAACAGTACCTGTACTGTCATATAACATCCAACTCACAAGTAGTCAATTGTAAAGTCACACACACACAAAGCAATTATTTATTACGTTACGGTATTTAATCCTACAAAAGGACAAGAAATAATTTAAGACCTTTGTAAACTAAATTTAATACTTTGAATGAAACTTGTATGGCCTTATTTTTATAGTATGAAGTACATTTTAGTTGCGTTTGAGCCATAGACTGCTAATGTCACATCATGGTACTTCAAACAAACTGCACTGCAGCAATATTATTGAACACCAGACGCCCATGTTCGAAACTAGCGATGTTTTGTAGAATAGCCAGAATAATGTTTCTGCTAACGAGCTAAAAGTGAGGCACACAAAAGAGTTGACCAAACAAACTAGATTGTACTAAACTCAGTATTTACTTCTTGTTAATACAAATTTGTGTATTAATAAAAACAGTTGCTCCAGTAATGATAAGGAACAACCAAACAAACCACCTTATGAGGTTGTAATTGCTAACATGAACTATCAAGTTAGCTAGCCTTCACAAATCTAAGCACCGTGGTAAAGTTGGTTTTATATTGGACATTGGATATTCGACACATTCGAAAAATCTATTATGCGCCTTGCCCTTTTGACCTTTTCATGGCAAACCACTTTTGGTGAACTCTAGTAACTCCCCCACACAATGCACAAAGCTTCTTTTTAAAAAAAAATATCATCCTTTCATTGTTTAAATATTTTATCATGTAAAATGTTTATATAAATCTACAACCCCAAATCAGAAAAAGTTGGGACAGTATGGAAAACACAAATAAAAAAAGAAAGTAGTGATTTCTAAATGTACTTTGACTTGTATTTCATTGCAGACAATACAACAGCACATAATTTAATGTGTTCCTCATGATTTTTATTGTTTTGTTTTTCAAAAAAACAAAATTCCTATTTTGGTTCTTGCAACACATTTCAAAAAAAGTTGGAACAGTAAAGCATTTACCACTTTGTAATGTTGCCATTCCTTTTCACAACACTTAAAAGACGTTTAGGGACTGAAGACACCAAGTGATGAAGTGTTTCAGGTGTAATTTTGTCCCATTCTTGCTGCAAACAAGTCTTAAGGTGGGCAACAGTACGGGGTCTTTGTTGTCGCATTTTGCGCTTCAAAATGCGCCACACATTCTCTATTGGAGACAGGTCGGGACTGCAGGCAGGCCAGTCAAGTACCCGTGTCCTCTTCTTACGCAGCCAGGACTTTGTAATGTGTGTTGCATTATCTTGTTGAAATATGCATGGACGTCCCTGGAAAAGATGTCTTCTTGAAGGCAGCATATTGTGCTCCAAAATCTCTATGTACTTTTCAGCATTAATGGTGCCATTACAGTGCCGCCTGAGGGCTCGGAGATCACGGTTGTTCAGCTTAGGCTTGCGCCCTTGTCCTTTACGCACTGAAATTCCTCCTCATTCCTTGAATCTTTTAATTATGTTATGCACTGTTGAAGGTGAAATAAGGAAATGTCTTCCTATCTTTCTTTGAGGAACATTGTTTTTAAACATTTCAATAATTTTCTCACGTATTTGTTGGCAAACTGGCGATCCTCGGCCCATCTTTGCTCCTAAAGGACTAGACCTTTCTTGGATGCTGCTTTTGTACCAAATCATAATTACAATCACCTGTTGACATCACCTGTTTCAAATCACATCATTATTTGACCAATTTACCTGATTACTAGCCCTAAATTGCTCCTGTCCCAACCTTTTTTGGAATGTGTTGCAGGTCTGAATGACAGGAAAGGATGTATATTTACAAATGAAATTAAGTTGACCGGACAAAACATGAAATATTTTGTGTTCACATTGTCTGCAATGAAATACAAGTCAAAGTACATTTAGAAATCACTTCTTTCTTTTTGTATTTGTGTTTTCCATACTGTCCCATACTGTTTTTCTGATTTGGGGTTGTGTTATCAAACCACTTTTGGTGAACTCTAGTAACTCCCTGGCACGTGGGACTGCTGGGATTGGTTGCAGAAAACTCTGGTTATTGGACAAGAATAAAAACTATTTAAAAACTGAAAGGATGATTTTTTTTAAATAAGAAGCTTTGTGCATTGTGTGGGGGAGTTAGTAGAGTTCACCAAAAGTGGTTTGACATGAATAGGTCAAAAGGGCAAGCCGCATAATAGATTTTTCGAATGTGTCGAATATCCAATGTCCAATATAAAACCAACTTTACCACGGTAATCTAAGCTAGTTCATAGCTAACTCTCTAACGATCTACTTACATTCTTCAACTTCCTCCTTGTCACGGACACGCTTTCGTCCTCTTGTCCCCAGAGCGGCATGCTGTGTGGATTCTAGAAAGATACTAGTAATAGTCAGCTACTGTACCATGCGGTAGTGATTAAAACTTTGAGCTAGCCAGGTAACGTCAGCTAAGACCAAGGTAATTAGGTTATTACAAGTATATTAGCAGTGATTTATGCCAGAGATAGCACTTTACATTTTTGCCAACATCATTAATGTTAGATATGTTATTACACAGATGTAAACATAGTTGCTTACCTTTTGCCTTTGTGGATGTGAGCTAGAGCCCAGACTCAGATCTGAGCTAAAACTGCCCATTCGTTATTGGTCTAGACTGGAGAAGATACAATGGATTGGCTGTGCAGGGATGGGATAGCCAATGAAATGGCAGGGCGCCAAATAGGTTACTATATAATCACGGAGTGCACCAATTCTATTCAATTTTTTTTAATCCTTTACATGCCTCTGTAATAATCGACTCTTGCATTATAAAACTAATTCATAAAGTTTATGTCAAACAAAACAAAAAACACACTTTAAAACTGATCAAATGGCTGCAGAAAAAAACATCTGCTAAAAGGACAGATGAAATGTAAGCAATGTGGACATAAGATGAATATGGTTTCCTACCAGTGCACAGATAACTTCATCTGGTAAGTCATTATTAGCCAACTGTAGTGTGTTATTGTAATGTTAGGTGTATCAACCTGCTGGAAGCAAGTTATTTTTGTTGTTGAAAAAATCATGCTTAATTTAAATATGTGAAAACAACATAGGGTATTCAATCAATCAACAACATTTATTTTATATAGCCCTTTTTGTATCATCAGTCAGATGCCACAAAGTTTTTACACAGACCCAGTCTGAAACCAGGTAGAGCAAGCAACAACAGGTTGATGCACACTGGCTAGAAAACATTTCCTATTAGGTAAAACCTAGGAAAGGAACCGAGAGAGGGGTGGCCAGTCCTTTTCAGGCTGTGTTTGTTGATTATTATTATTATTGTTATATGACTTAGTTTGTCTACTGTAATGATCAGATCCGAAGATTCAACATGACACCAGAAATGTTAGAATTCAGCAAAACAATAAGCAAGAACAGCTTTGCCAGATACAGCTTCTCTAGCATGTGCTGACCATTTAATTAGATCATCATAGGATACTTAACCATGTGTTCTTATCACACTTGCCACTGTGTATCGGCTTAGATTTGGCTGTACTGTCCAGCCTCCCTCAGCGTCAGGCCGTGGTCGACAACGTGGCCAACCAGTGTTGCGCGGATCTCATTTGTCAGATTCGGTCCTCTTTGAGCACCTTCTTGTCTTCCTCTTCCTCTTCCTCTACCTCTACCTCCAGCATGGCCTCCATCTCTTTCTCTTCCTCTGTTGATTCCTCCTCTGTTGATTCCTCTTCCTCCCCTTTCTCCTCCTCCTCCTCCTCCTTGTCCTCCTTCTCGTTCTCCTCGTTCTCCTCGTCTTACTCTTTCTCTGACTCTTTCCATTGTGCTTGAAGACCGATGAACTCACCTGCTTCTTTTTATAATGCTTATACACCTGATTGGTGTGTCTACAATTAAGCAAACAAGTGTTTGCACACCTGATGACTGTGTTGAACCAATTGGTTGGCGGTAATTTGACAGTCAGTGTTTTGGTATTGCAAGGAAGTGACTTCATGATAGATTTTTGTGTGTAATGTATGTTAAGTGTGTTTAGTGTTTTGCAAATCACTGTGTGTAGAGTTTTGCAACAAGTGTGAGGTTGACAATGTGGTTATAGTTGTGCAAATATGGGCTGATGTTTTGCTTCTTGAGTGTAAGGTTTTGCTAATAGTGTAATACTTTTAATTGTAGTGTGTAAGCAATCAAAAAAAACTGTAAGTCTATAATATAAAAAATATCTGATTTCCAGGGAGTGCCACAGAAAGACATGTCGACGATTGAGAAGAAGCATTAGGACTGGGTCTATTTTCTAGCGGTCTCACTCCAGCCTTTTTACATGGATGAAATACATAGACAGGTAAATAACTTCTAAATACGTATTTGGTTATATAACAGATAAAAGGTATCTGACAAACTTACATGGTCAGCAAGGGTTTCTCCCTCAGGTAGGTTGGGAGCCTGCAACTTACAAGTGAGTGACAGCTCACACTTAACATGTTTGAGTTTTAGGTTGGACAAGCAATGTAGAAAGAAGTGAAATTGCAAGCAATACTTTATTTGAATCACTCTATATTGCTTCAGAAGACACAACTTTGACAACTGTTAAACACCATTGATTACTTGCATTATATTCTTCAAATCCAGTTAGGTTGGTTGTGCCATTAGATTAAACACATAGAAAACAATATTTTTGTCCTTTCAATTTAACATATTTCACATTTGTATCATGTTGGTTTATTGTGCTTTTAAATTGAAATTCGTTTTGCATTGGACGCAGTTACCTGATTTTACTTGTATATGCACTTAATATATTTCTGTTTGGTCACACCATTGCTCCAGAAAAAAAACAGTGTTGTATTTGTCATGGTGCAGCTACATTTCTTATCTATTTTAGGGTATTGACTTGCTGGAATTTGGTTGTGTTTTTAGATGATTGAAAGCATAGTCGAGAAACTGTGAATTTAACAAATATACAGACCTGTTTTGAGTGGATGAATGAAGGTGTAAATTTCCTTTCTCAATTTCTTTACTGAAAACTATACAGGATCTCACACAACTGCATAATGTCCACTGAGAATTAGCCACATAATGCTAAATTACCTGTAAAACATGCTATGTGTTATATAAAATATATAAAACAATATATAAACATTCTTCACAATAATGTATCAAATGTCTAACATTATGTTGCCAGATTTTTACAAGGTTTGTGTATACGGCAAGTGGACATGTTGCAAGATTTCTAAGAGTAGCGCCACACTCTCAAGGATGGCAAAGAAACTTCGGCACATCTGTCTTAAAAGAATTTCAATCAGGAAAGACTTTGTTTGCAGATATGCAAAAGAACAATATTTATTATACAACTGCATGACAAAAATGTATGAGTCTTTTGGAGATTAGACTCCATCCAAATTAATATTTTTAAAGGGGTAGAGAATAGGAAACATATCCCCCGATGGAGTCTAGACACTGGTGGCGGCGGAGAAGAGACCGGGGACCAGACCGACGAGGCAACGGAATGGCCAGCCGGGAGAAACATGAAGACTGGAGGCGGCGGGGGAGGTGGAGGGTTGAGCACTTTCCTGGAACAAAAAACTGAACAGCAAAGGAAAACATATTTAAGCAGAGCTGTAGTGCTGTGATTGGTCCTTGAATTCCGTGGTCATGACTGATTGGTTTAAGTGAAAATATGGCTTCTAAACAGATGATTTGATTTACGGAGAAAGAGTACTGATTGGGTTAACGACGTCTTCCTGAAAGAATTTGCGCTGAGCTTCATTAGCTTCACCAACGAATTACGCAACCATACGTCTTGCCGTGTGTGGTGAAAGGTTCCTACCTAGATAGACAAGACTCAAAAGCACACTAGTGAAACCGGTGGAAACGAGTCCTACAACCAATGATTGAAACTCTACAATCCTGTAATGATAGACCACTACCTAATACCATAATTATTGCTCTACTACACGAGCATGAAGCAATAAGTATGCAGGCAGCAGAACGATGAATAAAACAATATCAAAATGTTGATGCGAAAATGAATCCCCCATACACACTGTGTAACGTCTGCAATGAATTACTGCTAATGATGTGAAATTTCAGCTATATACATATATAAATATATACATATATGAGTAAGTAGCCTATTGCTCATGATGATGTAAGGTTTAGAGTGGAGTTAATTCATATTTGAAAGTCAAAAGGCTCAGAATTCAATATAATTTATTTAAGTTATTACTAAAAATGTATTTTACAATGTCTAGTCAGTTAATCATTTATATATCCATGTTCACACGATTATTTAAATGCTTACTTTTCTTTTTTTTATTAAACACAGATATTCTGTTTAACTGCCTCACCACAGATTCCCTCACGTTACCTCAGTCTAATTTCTCGCTTATGATTGGTTAGTTCAGTCACGTGGAAATCCGAACAAGGAAGTGAGTGGTGTTCAGTAAAGTACCGCTTGAGAAAGTTAACATCCTGCTGTTTAATATATATGTATATATATAGAGAGTAATCCAGCACATACCGAACCCTCACGTTACTATGAGGAAAGAGCTGCTTCCAACGACATGAACAGTAACACATATAGGAGCTTAGCAATAAGAAGCAGGAGTGTATACCGCCGTAAATGCGCACATAATTAGGAACGTGAACGTAAGAACGAAATGTTTGAGCACTCTATAAGCAAACCCAGAAGAAGGAAGCTACTCGCCCATTATGCTCCCAATAGATGGGCAAGCCTGATGCATAATCAGAAGATATAGAATACAGTTGGAAACCCCCGACGTGCGGACTAAGCCACGGGCGAAACCACGGATTTAGACGGCGCCCGGGAACTCAGCCGTCCACTTAAGTGAGGCGGAGAACATGAATGAACAAAACGCAGCCCTAAAAAGACAACTCAACTTCAGAGGGTTTGGGAGCTCCAGCTGGGTCGAAACACACTGATCCCTCTACCGTGATAGAACCGGATGAAGTCTCGGTCAGCGCCACCGGGAGTCGGCGGCGGGAGCCAGCTGGGCAGGTCAGAGCCGGGCCGTAGAGAGAGTACTGATTAGGTTAATGACGTCTTCCTGAAAGAATTTGCACTGAGCTTCATGAGAAATCATCGGAAGCAAAAAGGGAGTTGATGTCCTTATCCACATTGATGAAAGCAAATTCTGTCATAAAAGAAAGGAATGTATTCTGTTGCTGAGTTATTCTATAGCTTTTAAGTCAAAATCTGCAATATCAACACTAAATTTGCACACAGAAAAAAGACAACATTATCTACAAATCTGTACGAACAACATGGTTCATTCAATTCTATTCAAATTGATCTTGCAAACCAGCTCAATATCTTACTACAAAATTATTTGCATTGTTTTAATTGCAAACTGTCTCTTCAAAGTGCAAAGTGTTGGGAGATTCCTTGTCCACTCATTATATTTAAACATTATTTTATTTCAGTATGCCAGAAGACGCTTTGGTAACACATGGAGGAGAAAGACGTGGGTATTTTGGATGTTGGAGATACGGGGCAACTCCAGACGCCCCGTCCTTCGTCTAGTGAAGAGAAGGAACAAGGTGTGGTGGAAATACCCAGGAGACAGCAGGTGTAGATTAGTTACTAGTTTAGAATAATTGAGGATGAAACAAATACAAAGAAATAGTCGTAGACTGAAACCAATTGTGGGTTTTTGTAATTTATTAAAGTACATATTCTGCGCAGAATAGGAGAACTGGTTCACAGGATGCACGGAGCAAGATGTGGAAGAGTCTTCAAAGTTTACACATCAAGAACATCAGCTTAAATACACAGATAAGAGAGAGGGAGTGACATCGGCATGTGATCTCATCTCTACATGGCGTTTGTGCATGTCACACGTATAGTATGAACTTTAAGCACACAATTCAATCTAAAAACAAATGAAGATGTGACCTTCTGGTGCCAATGTGACTTCCCCTATCGCCCCTGGTCATACGTCAATTCAATGAGCTATATCATAAACTATAGATACGCACAAAGATGGCCTTCTGCTCTATCTGGTTCACAGAGAGGCTACTACACACTTAGCTAGCCCTAGAGGCGCTTGAGGTGATTAAAACAGTAGGACATTGTGTCCGTAACTAATCTATGTTAAAAAACAGTGGATGAGATGCGTAGCCTACATCTGACTAACTCAAAAGATCTTGAGGAAAAATACAAGAGTCATAAGATAAAAACATATGAGAGTAATTTTGCCATCACACTCCACTCTTTTGATTACAACCTAATCACAATAAAATAATTCAAAATTATATTAAAATATGTTGGTTATAGTTAGCATGCTTTTTTTGTGAGGAGTGAAAAAGAAACCATCAAATGAAAAGGACAATATCTCACACAAACAAAATGGAACAAAACAAAATCAAAACACATTCACCACTCTTTTTGGTAACATGAAAATCACACCCTGGATTAATGATGGGAGAATGTTTGTCTGAATAAAAATTAAGAATTAAACAAGGTCCGATTCGTCATCCGTTTCGTCAGTCTTTTGGTCATAGCTGGGAATTTTAAAAGCGAGATCCGCCACTTGGTGCAAAGCTTGATACTGCACCACATGTGACAGGAACAGTGAGAAAAACATTTTCCTGATCAGAGGGACGACGCAACAGGTGCAGGATAAGAACGCAATGAAGAAAACACACATGGGAGCTATGAAACAAGCTAACCAAGCCCTCCACCCACCACCCACCAGCCAAGACCACCAATTCCAACCAAAAGTGTCATTTGGCATATCTTGAGATTTCAGGTCAGTGAGGAGAGAGTTAAGCTGATCGATGGTGTCTGAGATGTTTCCTGTAATATCTGGAATGTAAGTGCAGCAATGATCACCTATCATGTGACACAAACCCCCTTGTGCGGCCAGCAGAAGATCTAACCCCATCTGGTGCTGCATCAGAAGGTTTCTCATCGCTCTCATTGCAGGTGGGAAATTGTTAAAACCAGAAATTACGATCACGGTCAGATTCTCAAGGTTCTCATGAATTTTATCGATATTGTGTGAATGTGCTACTGTCCCATACCAAGGCAAGAGACCAGCAACGAATTTCTCTCCTTCCCCTGTCACCTTTCGCTTTACCCTAATGAAGCCGCCAGATGGAGGAATGTAATGCGCGTAGTGATGAGTGGCATGCACGAGGGAAGACAAGACTGTGATTGAAGGGGTCAGATAAATTAAAGCGCATCTACCCGTCCATAAGGGAGGCAGAAATTGATACCAGGAGTCACCACAGAGCCAGACACAATCCACTAACGAGCCCGCACCAGAATCATGGATGGATCCAGAATGGATGCCTCGATGACCCCTGGAGATGAAAACAAGCATGCACTACGTCTGAATTCACCGTTTTCCGCATGTGTTGTTCAGTGTTCGTTTGCAGCCGGTAGTCGAACCTAGGTAATGGGATCCCAAATGATGAGCGCGTTCTATGCAAAGGTCATGAGTCAGATTTGTCATGAGGTTGTGGTGAAATTGACCAATAGCATCGGATGCTTTACCGTTTTTAGTTTTAATCAGAGTACCATTAAGGGAACGCACTGGACGAGTAGCGAACTCAGCGCATACGGGCGGTTGGGACGGTGAGGTATAAAACTGCTCTCCTTTAATCACGACACTCCTGAGGGCGGTCATTACACAGATTGTATCATGCAGACTTAATGGTTGCGGTTTTACGGGTGCGGCCTGTTTTTGTGAGAGGGCGAAGAGAGAACAGACGTAACAAGACTCATTATAACCCGCATCGCGAGTGAATTTTTTGATTGAGCCTAACCAACTATTTGTAGAGAAGACTCCGCCATCCTCATTAGAGGAGGACATCCATGTGGATGATAAAGCGTCTAATGTCTGTGTTAAGTGTGGTGGGTGGATTATGTCAGGTGTCGGAGGTGAAACTACTTCGAGGTAAAGAGGACCACAGGGGTCAGTCCCAGAAATCCATGTACACACCACAAAATAACCTTGGTCAGTGAATTGAGCGTCTTTCAGTGTCAGTAACATAGCAGGAGAAGAAAATGTAACTCTTTTTATTGACAGTCGATTCTAGAAAAAGAGTAAGGTTCTCTCTGCTGCGTAGTCGTCATAGTACCTACATGGAAGGGTCAGTGTCGTTAAAGTCATAAAAGGGAGTAGTTATGCTGACTGGTGGTTTGTCAAACTTCTCTAAACATAAACAAGGCGATAATCAGACATACAGTGATAAAAAAGACACTGCTTACACATCTGATAACTTCACACAAACGCAGCTGGTGGTCTCTGTTGCTCCATGCTGTGATGGAGGGAGAGTCTGCTCCCTGTGGAATGTGCTGTGTGTGTGTGGAGCACAGCAGAGGAATGTCTGTCAGAAGGAGAATATGTGACGTCACTGCTGCTGCTGCTGCTGCTGCACGTGTGTGAAGAAAAGTGTACGATACCAAATGTTTGGCTATTAGAGATGTTATCTGGCCGTTCTGTCAAACGGTCTGTTCCCACGTAGTTGCTGAAAAGTGCACAGAGTCCGTCTGTCAGGCAGGCTTTTCAGTCCTCCAGCGTAGGTGACACCTGGCTTAGGGCACTTGTAGCAGGCCTTGGCTCGCCTGAGACCTCGCCTGAGACCTCGCCTGAGACCTCGCCTGAGACCTCCCCTGGATACGGGGCTCTCCGGCAATGCGATGCGTGAACCCAAGTTGCCCTCTCAGCGACCTTTACAGCGGTGTGGGTGATGAGAAGAAACCTGGAATGGGCCTTTCCACCGTTTGGATTGCCAGTTCTTTCTCTGAGAATCTTTGATGCCAACAAAAGTCCCCGGGCTCCTCTGCTGCTCTGGGCAGACCTGCGGAAAACTGGACTCTGATGGCAGAAAGAGCATAGGAGAGTTGCATACATTTTATCCTATCACTTCGCACAGAGCGGTGGATGGAGGGGGTGCCTTTGGGGCCTCTGTCCCTACCTGTGTCAAAAAAATGTAACACCTTAAAAGGTGAACTCCTATTTTAAAAGCTATATTTTGGAAGCTATTATTAGCCTATTTTTAAATGCTATTATTTCCCTACTAATTATTATTAAGCCCCTTATATTATTATATGTTACCATATCCCTACTCATTAAGGCATGACAAAGCACATGACTTAATATGCAGCAAATATAATAATCCGTCTCATTAGTTGAGTTATTAACACTGGCTTGTGGTAATACAGCAAAACCCTGTATAAGAGCAAGAGAAAAAGTCCAATAAACATTTGTTTATAGGGAAAAATCACCTACATAAAGTGTGTTACGTTGATTAGCACTTAAGGCAATGTAGACAGTTTGTAATTTAGTCGCATAAAAATACAAAATGAAGACTATAATGCAAGTTTAAAAACAATTGACTAGGGCAAAATCTGAAATGAACTGAGTGTAGCTTTAAACCTGATATAAATCCAATACCGCGTTGTAATCTAGTCAAAACACACAAGTGTGAATTAACAAAAGATATGTTTAATTCAAGGCATTATTGTCAAGCAATACAAAGTAAGGCTAATCAAAATTTGTGAATAACTAAAATTGTAACGAATTAAAGTTAAGTGGGTTATTGAAAACCCGGGCACTTTAATTAACAATCTATCAATAGAAGTGTTACCTGACCAGGGACAGAAATCACATAATTTAATGTATGCATCAGGCATTTTGCTCAAGAAATGCTTTGTCCCTAATTGTGCTAAACTAGAACCCTTATTTATTAGTCAATGCTACAAACTTAATTATAGGCATTTTATTAGGCCTTTAATCTGGAAAAGCTTACTATGCAAGTAGTGATGTTATTTAAAGCTACAGCTTGAAACTTTGATAAAAACCTGTCTCAATATTTGCTAAGGGTGCTCCGATCAGGATTTTTGGGGCCGATCACCGATCACCGATTGCTGGAAGGCGTATCGGCCAATACCGATCACCGATCACTTTTATGAACTGAAAATTACGCCATTACGTAACAGTCACACATGTTTAGAGAATGTATCAGTAACTGTTTGGCTTTCTGTCCTAGCTCAAAATCTAAAAAATGTCCTTTCAATCACTGCACATTTCTTCAGCACACACAGACACACACAGTCAGTCACACACACACACACACCGACACACACACACTGACACACACACACCGACACACACACACACACACACAGGGAAACAGCTGTTTGAGCGGCGCCGGAGCTGCTAGCTACACGACTCTGCTCTGCCTTAGTGTTAGCTAACTTTGAAAACTCCTCATACTCCTTTCTGTGACTAACCTTCAAATGTCTGATGAGGTTGGTGGTGTTGAAATGTCTTTGGAGCTTTCCGCCTCGTGGTATTTCCTCGGTACACACGTTGCTAATCGCTAGTGTATTGTCTTTTTCCCAGATAGCAATGAGTCGCCGGACCACCAGCGGTGCTCCAGAGGCAGTAGAAGTCAGAATGGTGTAATCACAAACACGTTTGCCGGAGCACCACCAGTGGCAGCCGCTTTTTAAAAGCAGTAGCCGTCTTCGTTCCGCGGGCCGGCCGTGGGCCAACTGCTGTTCTGCCACCGTTCAGACACCTTGTAGAACTGCCAGACCGCTGAATGTAGGGACGCCGCCATTTTGAAAATGTTCTCAGGAGTAGTGCGCTCTTAATACATCCGTGGTAGTGCGTCATCTGATCGGCCTTTATGGAGACCACCGATCAAACTATTTAAATCCATTATCGGCCGATACCGATCGGTGGCCGATCGATTGGAGCACCCTTAATATTTGCTTACACCAATCAGATCATCTGTGGAAACAAATTAGGGAAACAACCAAATTGCATACTAAAATATGTTTCTGAAAGAACTTTAGGTGAGAAATAGGCAATGAACTAACAGGATATTGATAATTTTTTATTCAATTTGGCATTCAGTTTTACTGCAGTTCATGGGCAGTCATTTGACACTATGCAGAGATTCCTCGGCTCTGATTTGTAGTTGTTCTTGGAAACTTAGGAAAACAGAGGAACATTATCTTTTCACAGACTGTCTGTGTAATGTGCTACTGTTTTTAGTCTAAACAAATTACCTACTGAACCTTAACTGTTACTAAAATTTACTTAAAAATCCAAATGATGTGAACACTGTATACTTTAAACATCTTATTTATAAAGCTACTGTTATCCCTCCTGTTTTAGGCATGAAAAAACTCATGACTCAAACACTTTATATATATAAATAATGTTTAGTGGTGTCTCCATGAACATTGTCCTGTCTTACACAGAAATACCTGTATAAATCTACAACAGTTAAAACAATCACCAAAATTAAACGTTTTCAACATCATGTTAAAGTTTAAACGATTTGTCATATAGTAAAAACTAAAGAAAACTAAAAATGCATACAAAGTCTATAGTGCAGTTCTACTGAGAACGCACTATATGGTTTATAGCTAAAACATGTATCAAAATCATGGCTGAACCTAAAATTCTAAATCCAAATGCCTCTCTCCTTCACATGCACAAACCCTGCCTTATGTTATCTTTGGGTGTGTGTGTGTGAAAGCCCCAACCTTGGCTGCTTCTCTGAGCTTCTGTAAGGAAAGAAACAAACACACTCCTCCATTCTGCATGGTAACACACACATTTCAACGCATTTAAAGAAGATTTTGCCTCACAGTTTAGAAAACTGTAAGTGTTCAAATAAATTCTGTTAGCCAATTAAATGGTTTTAGCACCTAATCATGAAATTGATTAGTAGGTCTAGTTGATAGACAACCCTAAAATAAGTAATACAATCACAAACATGTTTTGTGTAACAAATTCCAATTTGTGTTAACCCAAAAAGTATGTAAGATTACAATAGTATCTAAGTGTTTGGTATGTTTATTTTAGACAAAGAGACTCAAAAATGATCTTCCTATCTAACTAAAATGATTCACTGGCCTGGAAACTGTATGTATAACAGGGCTCTCAAGTGTCACGCATTGAGCGTGACAGTCACTCATTTCGGTCTTTTGTCACGCACTCCCGCCACACATTGTATTTCTCACGCAGAAAAACAATTTATAATATATTTACCGGTAATATGCTGCAGCGCCCAAAATTTCTCTGGCCGCGCCGCTCTCACTATGGAACCGGCAGAAATCAAGCGTCTCCCCTGGAGTTCTTAGTTGAGCCGGCCACTTATCAGCCAATCAGAAAAGAAAGGGGCTACACCAGACGCAGCGTCAGCTGATTTTGCCGAGGCTTCGGCTTGAATGTTCTGAGTGTAGCCCTGAATGCTTTTTGAAAAGTTGACTGACAAATATGAAACGTGGCTTAGTGTCCACTCTCACTGTAAAAAGCTGCAGCTTCAGGTTTATGCTGTGGACCAGCTGCGGCAGATGTGACGCGTTTGAGCTCCGTTAATTCTGTTCTCCACCTCCGACGTAGAGCAGCGTTCAGCCACTTCACTAAACTTTGACTCATTCAGAGACCAGAGACCCAAACGGGGATCTATGGTCTGTCAGAAGGTCTGAGGTCTACCGTATCAGCAGAGCAATCACGTAACGCACAGCAGACTATTGTGCAGATGGATTATTTTCTGAAATATTGTGACTGTATTCTTGTAATATCCTATTATCACTTTATTTTACACAAAATATCACGACTCCTCCAAATCTCAGAGAGCATGGGATGAGTTATATTTTGAATGTGCAAAAGTTTTGGACATGAGCAGAAATCTTGCTCAAACACATCCATCCAGGGGTTTATTAATCCATTAAAATGAATAATGTATAATTGAGGTGAATAATTGTCAAATGCACATTTAAGGAGGTTACTTCCCCAACAAAAGATGCAAAAGAGAAGGTAAGAGTAAATGATGCCTAAGCTACATGTGTGCTGACTCAGATACAGAGATGGGAAGTAACGAAGTACAAATACTTCGTTACTGTACTTAAGTAGATTTTTCAGGTATTTTTACTTTACTTTACTATTTATTTTTGTGCCGACTTTTTACTTTTACTCCTTACATTTTTAACACAAATACCGGTACTTTCTACTCCTTACGTTTTACAAAAGTGGCTCGTTACTTAACCACTTACAAAAGCGCGATGATACGTAACAACATTGTTTGTGACAGAACGTTCTCATTTTCATTCATAAATTCACCCCGTCTGTGTTGGGAAGCTCTGACATTTGGACCTTGGGGGCTTCCGTGGCCCTGGATCTGATGTGAGGTCACTTAACGTTACTAAGCAACAACAAGTTGCATTCTTTACCTGTGTGTCTGAGTACAGCAGTAAAAACAATACAATGTTTATATGTCCTTGTTTCAGATGATGAGAGACAGTGAGAACTCCTGGCCTTCATAAGGTCAATGACTGCAATATTAGAGTAAATTCTTAAATCTTAAATATGCATTGCTTTACACAATTAAATGACTATATGGTAATGTTAGTTAGCAATGGTCAGATAATTAACTAAAATAGAAAGAGTGGAGCTTTTTTCTCTTTTCGTCTGCTTTTTATGCATTTGTTAGCCATGGCGTTGAAGATTGTAAACCGTTTATTAAATACTTTTGAGTAAATGTAGGCCCTTATCAGCAGATTTTACTGCTAATCGATACAAAAGTTGTATGATGATGCTAATTATTAGTCATGGTTTTGTGTGGCAGTGGGGGGGTGTCGGTTAAACGGCTTATTTGTGTGATGTGATGTCCTGTTGCGTTCAGGTTCGGTTGCGTTTCTCAAAAAGTTAAATCTGTCTCATCTTTTCTCAACTCTAAGTGTTGTTTTTCCAGGACTTTAAATTAACACCATCAATACTTAAACGTCTGTTGCCCGTGTACAGTTCGTATTCAGAAACGTCACAGTACCGACTGTCTGGGGTGTCGCTCTGGGACAGTAATCACAGTATACTCACTACAAAAAAACAGACTACACCACTGGTTAGTTGTACTCTAAAAGTATGCAGAACTTACATGTAGATTCCTTTAAATGTTGATTAAAAATGGAACTGGATCTGTGAATTATTACAGAATCACAATTGAATTCATATCTTGCTACTCAGTCAGAATCTTATTAACCTGGAGTCCCAGTCTCTGTCACAATAATCATTATGGGATGTTTTAGGCCTTTTGGCAGACATCCATTTAAAATGTAGACAATGGCATATATACATAAAGAGCCTTTTCTCCATGTCTACTGAAGTTTCTCAGCTTGCACTCTAGTAACATTTGTGGTCCAGGTAGCTTTGCATAAAAAATGGTTGTCATTCGCAAGGCTACTTTTACTTTTATACTTTAAGTACATTTCCAAGCCTGTACTTTGTTACTTTTACTTGAGTAAATAAGTTAAATCAGTACTTCTACTTTTACCAGAGTATTTTTTAACAAAAGTATCTGTACTTCTACTTAAGTATGAGAAGTGAGTACTTTTCCCATCTCTGCTCAGATATAATTAGGAAAGTTGATCCAAAGGAGAATAAATAGTTGAAAGCAATACAGAATACCTGAGAGCCTTACTGCAATATATTCCATTATGTTTTTATATTTGAATTGTAATTTGTGTCCCTTTACATAAAGATATTTCCAGCATATTGATTCAGAAAAAGGTACTAATTGTCACTCTTGCCTGTCTTCAAAACTTGAGAGCCCTGGTATAATGCGTGTTGTCCGTTATCTGTGTGTGTTACTTAGGGAGAGCCTGTCTGCCAGCTGTCCCTCTTCAAGGACAGAGGAGAGCCGTGTTATCGGAGTGTGGCTAATTAATTTGGAAGAAAGTGCAAAATAACCTTAACAGAGGCATGTGAAAGTATTTCAGGCTGTCATGCAAAAATAGAAAAATAGATCAGAATTGACATTCCACGTCCACTGGAGCACTGAGGAAAAAAGGAAAGTTAGACAATGCATCAACAGTAACACATTTATGTAACATCCCCTATAATCCCCTGAAGAATAGTGTATGAAGTAAGTCCGTAACACAAAATGTTTTTAAAAGAGCTCAAAATTCCTACTTATCTAAAGGAAAATCAAACTTGGTTAGAAACGACTCCCAACAGTTAATAGGGAGTTAAAACCGGAAAAACGCATGAGATCACTTCCTGTCTTAGAGGTGTGGTTTTTCTGGGACTTGTAGTCCGAGTTGTCGTGTGATGACTACAAGCAGAAAAAGAAACAGTGATCAAATGGACATTAACGTTTGGTGTTGCTCAGAGATAGCGGTATTTGAGAGTGAAACATTAATTGAAAAAAAACTTTATTTTTACCGTGCACAACGAATTGTGTGTTTGAAGCACAGGTGTCACTCAACAGGTGGGCACCTGCAGGCACAAACACGCACTTGTAGCGAAGATGTTTTCCGAACTAATCAGTGCAGTCAGTCGGTCTGTCACAGTCCAGTCAGGAAAAAAAAGTCCTGATAGTGTCCCCAGATCTATAGGAGAGAAAAAAACAAAAAAGACAAACAGAATGTGAGACAATGAGTAAAGAGTCTGAAAAAAAACATTCTGTTGTTTATCAGTCAAGTGAAGAGCACTGAAGCTCATCCTCAAACTTATCTGTGTGTTCTTCATCTGGAACAAAAATAAAAACGAGAGTGCACAGTCATTTTTTGTTGTGACTTTGTGTGTATCTCTCTAACAACGTTTACGTCTTATCAGACGGGAGGCTTAACAGTCTGACAGAGAGAAACGCACACTTGGAGCTTTAAGCAAAAAGTGTGTGTTTATAATGTGTCCAAAATAATTATTCAACTAATGATCGGTATTCAGACACACAATTTCAAAAACTTAGTACTGAAACAAACGTCATCCCAAAATGGAGACATTTAAACTTTCTGCCTAGTAAGTAGGCTCGTGCAACTAAAGCTTTGGATGGAGTAAAATTAGTTTGTGGCCTGTTTTAGTTTTTCCCCCTGGATAATCTGTAGGAAAACCTGTCAGAAAAACTTTCTAATTTGCCGTCTATTCTACCTAAAAGGAAATAAAATTATTATCCCCATTTTCCCCACTAAAATGACCAGTGTTAATTCTGTTTAACTCTAACATTTTAATTTTAGAACCCCAAAACACACTCAAATTCATGAGCGTTACTAATGTCAAATGCACACGTCAGGCATCTGAGAAAATACATAGGCTAGTCTACTGTAAGTTGGGGTAAAATCTGTCAAGGACGATAATGGACGCTAATGTGAAGGCTGCACTCAGAGATATAGACTTTGTTTCCACCACTGCTGACATCTGGATGGTAAATAGCAAAAGTGTTATGGGTGTAAGAGTTCACTGGATTAATTCCACTTTACAGCGCAACAAGGCCGCCCTAGCATGTAAGAGAATTAGAGGCAGGCACACCTATGATGTAACTGGAGCAGAGATTGAAGAAATCCATTCATCATATGGACTGCATGGCAAAGTTGTTGCCACTGTAACTGATAATGCATCTGATTTTGCCAAAGCATTCAGAGTGTGTCAGCCCTGTAATTTGGAGTCTGAATCTGAAAATGAAGAAGGTGATGATGAGGAACAGACTTTTACAGATGTCACAGAAGCTCTTTCAACCGCATCTGGTGATGAACAGTTTAGCCTCCCTCCACACTACAGGTGTGCATCACATACAATTAACCTCATTTCAACAAGCGATGGTGACAAACATCTAAATTCCTGTGCAGACACCAAGGCTGTATATAGGAGTAGTATTGCAAAATGCTCTGCTCTTTGGACTAAAGCAAGTCGATCAACATTAGCCTCTGAACAGGGGGAGGAAGTCAGCCGCAGGAAACTAATGGTACCCACATCCACAAGGTGGAATTCCCTGTACGAGGCCATTTCCAGAATCATCAGAATTCCGATGCATGAGCTGAATCCCCTGTGTGTAAAACTGGGAATTAAGTGCCTTAATGAAAGGGAGTACCTATTCTTACAAGAGTACTGCACCGCGATGAAGCCCCTGGCCGTAGCACTGGACATCTTACAAGGGGATGAGTGCACCTATGGGGCTTTACTACCAACACTAACAAGCCTGGTGTCAAAGACACCTGAAAGATGACCTCTCTAGAATGACAGCCAGCCTTCCAGATGTTATTGTAAAGGTAAGATTATTATTTGATAATTGATTTGGGTTAAAATTAAGGGTGCTCCGATCAGGATTTTTGGGGCCGATCACCGATTGCTGGCAGACGTATCGGCCGATACCGATCACCGATCACTTTTATGAACTGAAAATTACGCCATTACATAACAGTCACACATGTTTAGAGAATGTATCAGGAACTGTTTGGCTTTCTGTCCTAGCTCAAAATCTAAAAAATGTCCTTTCAATCACTGCACATTTCTTCAGCACACACAGACACACACAGTCAGTCACACACACACACACACACACACCGACACACACACACACACACACACACACACCGACACACACACGGGGAAACAGCTGTTTCAGCGGCGCCGGAGATGCTAGCTACACGACTCACACACACGGACCGACACACACACGGACCTACACACACACACGGACCAACACACACGGACCGACACACACACACACGGACCGACACACACACACACGGACTGACACACACATACGGACCGACACACACACACACGGACCGACACACACACACGGACCGACACACACACACACACACACGGGGAAACAGCTGTTTAAGCGGCGCCGGAGCTGCTAGCTACACGACTCTGCTCTGCCTTAGCGTTAGCTAACTTTGAAAACTCCTTATCCTCCTTTCTGTGACTAACCTTCAAATGTCTGATGAGGTTGGTGGTGTTGAAATGTCTTTGGAGCTTTCCGCCTCGTGGTATTTCCTCGGTACACACGTTGCTACTCGCTAGTGTATTGTCTTTTTCCCAGATAGCAACGAGTCGGCGGACCACCAGCGGTGCTCCAGAGGCAGTAGAAGTGTCAGAATTGCGTAATCGCAAACACGTTTGCCGGAGCACCACCGGTGGCAGCCGCTTTTTAAAAGCAGTAGCCGTCTTCCTAGCGTCTTCGTTTCCGCGGCCGGCCGCGGGCCAACTGCTGTTCTGCCACCGTTCAGACACCTTGTGGAACTGCCAGACCGCTGAATGTTTTTTTAAATGTTCTCAGGAGCAGTGTGCTCTTAATACATCCGTGGTAGTGCGTCATCTGATCGGCCTATCTGATCGGCCTTTATGGAGACCACCGATCAAACTATTTAAAGCCATTATCGGCCGATACCGATCGGTGGCCGATCGATCGGAGCACCCTTAGTTAAAATGATAGAATATAATTAGGGCTGGGAATTTATCGCATTAATTACGATTAATTAATTACAGAAAAAATAACGCAAGAAAAAAAAAATTAAGCATTTAATCGCAATTTTGCGCAATTTTGCACTCCAAACATCGCAGAACGTTGTTTGTCTTACAATATTGATATGCAATTAATTGAGATTAATTAATTACAAAGCCTCTAATTAATTAGATAATTTTTTTTAATCGAGTCCCACCACTAAATATAATAAAAGATTAATTATTCATCCCCTGTTGAATACCGGGGATATTGATCATCATTAATCATGAATACTAATCTTAACATTGAAATAAAGAGGTCAAAACAGCATCAACCAAAATTAAATCTCATACAGTATTACAGCACATGAGATGGTTTAGGTCAGTAGAGCCCACAAAATAGTTGAAATAGCCAATTTATATAGTAAAATAAATATATTCTTACTTATATCATATTGTATTTTGCAGGCCATCAAGATTCGTTTTGATGCTGTACTGGATAGCCAAGAAGGACTTCTTGCAGCGGCCACTTGTCCCAAGTTCAAACTTCAATGGCTGAGAGATGAGCGTAGGAGAGAGCATTTGAAGGAGCTTCTGACAACAGAGTGTGGTAAAGCTGCTCTGCAGCTGACAATGCTGATGGTGACTCGAGGTGATAGTATCATATACTGACTGTATGGTTCCTGGGCTTGTATACTAAGTCTAGTTTGGATGGGTTATTATTTGGTTTGATGTAGATGGGAAACGATGTAGATAGATGGAAAAGAAAAATAATGTGTAAGTGTATGTGTGCAGGGCTCTCAAGTGTCACGCATTGAGCGTGACAGTCACTCATTTCGGTCTTTTGTCACGCACTCCCGCCACACATTGTATTTCTCACGCACAAAAACTATTTATAATATATTTAATATGTTGCAGCGCCCAAAATTTCTCTGCCCGCGCCACTCTCACCATGGAACCGGCAGAAATCAAGTGAGTCTCCCCTGGAGTTCTTAGTCGAGCCTGCCACTTATCAGCCAGTCAAAACAAAAGAAAGGGGCAGACGCAGCGTCAGCTGATTTTGCCCAGGCTTCGGCTCGAATGTTTTGAGTGTAGCCCTGAATGTATTTTGAAAAGTTGACTGACAAATATGAAACGTGGCTTAGTGTCCACTCTCACTGTAAAAAGCTGTGCAGCTTCAGGTTTATCGATGCGCTCTGCTGTGGAGATGCTGCTGCAGATGTGTCGCGTTTGAGCTCCGTTAATTCTGCCGTATAGTTTCTGTTCTCCACCTCCGGCGTAGAGCAGCGTTCAGCCACTTCACTAAGCTTTGTCTCATTCAGAGACCAGAGACCCAGACAGGGATCTGGTCTGTCAGAAGGTCTGAGGTCTACCGTATCAGCAGAGCAATCACGTAATGCACAGCAGACTATTGTGCAGGTGGATTATTTTCTGAAATATTGTGACTGTATTCTTGTAATATCCTATTATCACTTTATTTTTCACAAAATATCAGGACTCCTCCAAATCTCAGAGAGCATGGGATGAGTTATATTTTGAATGTGCACGTTTTGGACATGAGCAAAAATCTTGTTCAAACACATCTGAAATATTAAAGTCCAGGGGTTTATTAATCTATTAAAATGAATAATGTATAATTGAGGTGAATAATTGTCATATACACATTTAAGGAGGTTACTTCCCCAACAAAAGATGCAAAAGAGAAGGTAAGAGTAAATGATGCCTAAGCTACATGTGTGCTGACTCAGATATAATTAGGAAAGTTGATCCAAAGGAGAATAAATAGTTGAAAGCAATACAGAATACCTGAGAGCCTTACTGCAATATATTCCATTATGTTTTTATATTTGAATGGTAATTTGTGTCCCTTTACATAAAGATATTTCCAGCATATTGATTGCGAAAAAGTTTCTAATAAGTGCATAAACATTCACCACAATGCAGGAAATGAAGTATTTAATGCTCAACATTTTCCGGGGGTGGACCCCCAGAAACCCCCATCATAAGTCACCAAACAAATCTGGAACCAGAACCCTGTCCTTTGGGTTGATTAGACCAAATGTTGGTGCCATCTAACTAACATCTACAAACTGTAAGCTATAATGAGCATACACTGGCTATTAAAGATGCCATATTCTGCTCATTTTCAGGTTCATAATTGTATTTTAAGGTTTCACCCGAATATGTTTACATGGTTTAATATATTTTTGTTGTACTGCACATCTCTCTCTCACTGCTGCAGCTCCTCTTTTCACCTTGCGTTCAGGTCTCTATTTTAGCTACAGAGTGAATCATCTTTTCTTCTGTAGTGTCTTCTTCGGTTGTGTTTAGCCCATCGTTTCGGCTAGTTACGTAACAAGCCCTGCAGATTTTGAACAGCTCACCCAGAGACTGAAGGCAGGAATCATTCAGAAACCGTATCTCACTCAAAACAGCATGGATAGATTTTATTCCAAGTTTGTATGCGTGTGGAAGCACCAGAGACACAAAATAACACCCCAAATCCCAGAAAAAGTGATTTTTTTTCATAATATGGGCACTTTAACAAGCTGGGCGGAGGGGGGGGGGATGTCACTCTTGCCTGTCTTCAAAACGTGAGAGCCCTGCATGCATAATACAAACTTTAACATGCTATGGCAAGCCATTTAAGCTTTCATTCATTCACAGTTTATGCATTTCTGATATCAAGAATTCAATTTTTTTTACTATTTGCAAAGTGAATTCTTGATTATTTTTACTAGTAGGGCCCCTTAGTTAATTTTTACCTACCAATGTCTATTTTTGATATCAGGAATTACATGTTCACTTGTACAAAAGTTAATTCTTGATATCACTCACAGGGATTATTAATATCTGCATCACTAGTTCACTATTTAAATATTACAAGAAAGTGCAGAAAAGGAATATTTTGATGGTAAGATTTTAATTCAAACATTCAAATGTTTACACATTTGTAACATGTAACGAGTAGTGTAAATGACTGCTTAACTAACTGTGTGATATTGTTCTCAGTTTATTCTAGACAGTCCAAATAGTGGTGGTTACCATACTGATGCCTAAAATGCCCAGGCTGTAGAGAGAACCAAAGTTCAGGGTTATAATTCATTATTTTCTTCTTATTTATGTTTACGTTAATATTCACTTATTTAATAATATTCACTTGTTATCTTAATATTATAGAAAATACTCTATTCAATAAATATTGTTGGTTTGAACCTCATTCTGTTCTATATTGTTGTACTTATTCTTTGACTGTTTTGTTTAAAGGAGGGAGGATTGTATTGGGAGCACTGAAGTGTCAGGTGTGACTGTGTGGCAAATGGTTGACATAGCTCACGGCATCACGGGTCAGGTAGAGGGCCCCTTAGCAGAATTTTGCTTAGGGCCCCAGGGAGGTCAGGATCGGCGCTGCCTATAATTTGTAAAGTATTACCTTGAAACAAAAGCGAAATGTTTGGAACATAAAGGATGGGTGATTTTCAGCATTATAATGTGGTAATTACCAATTTTAAATTCCAAGATGTTTTATCTAATTTGGAAGGTATTACGCTGATAGTAGCCTATAATACTGTGAAAACATCAACATATATTACCCCATTATTACCATGTCATTACAATATTAATATTAAAGCCGCAAGCAGCGATGGACAGGCCCTCGCTCCTCTGCGCGCGTCGGGGTTAGTGGCGGACGCCGCTCCTTGTGACCGTGCATCTGCACGGCACTCAGACGTTGCAAATCGTCGCCAATGAAAAGGGAACTCCCTGACGAGTTCAACGATACCTCACTCAAGAATCAATGTCGTACAGTTCATTATTTGTGAAAGGGGGCGTGGCCAAAGCATAGGGGGCGGGTCAAACCATCACCAATGAAGAAATAACTCTGCTGAGTTCAGTGATACCTTACACAATAGTGTACCTTAAATGGGTCACCAGTTATGAAAGGGGCGTGGCTTAAGCATAGGGGGCGGGCCAAACCATCACCAATGAAGAAGGAACTTTCTGCTGAGTTCAATGATACCTCACACAAGGGTGTACCTTAAACAGTTCAAATGTTATGAAAGCGGGCGTGGCCTGAGTAAGTGGGCGTTGTTAAAGTGTATGGGGCGGCTCAGTATCACATGTAGACCACATATTATAAGTTTCATGTAAATCGGATGATGTTTGTCATATGAGGCAGATTTTGTGTTGCCAGCGGGGGGCGCTGTGACCAAATATAAATTTTGGCCTGTAGGGGTCCTCAGGCCTAGACCCTTGTCAAACGTGAGAAGTTTCGGGCGGATATGACAATGTACACTAAAGTTACAACAACTTCTTCGTTCATCGAAGAAAGGTCAAACTGGCTGCCACGCCCACACCGTCTGACGAAAAGTTTTTGTTTTAACAACTTTTCATCTTTGAGGTGTTGAGATGGTACAGACCAAATTTGAAGTCAATCTGATGAAATCTCTAGGAGGAGTTCGTCAAAGTATAGCACCTTGACTTTTAGGCCTACTTCCTGTTGCCACTAGGGGGCGCTATGACTTTGAGTAAATATCGGCCCTTATATGTCCTCAGGGTTGGACTCTTATGAATCCTGAAAAGTTTCGAGCCAATTGGACAATGGACACTTGAGTTACACCCACTTCCTGTTTCGATGGCGAAACGTACAAAATGGCCGCCCCACCACGGCCATGCCCTATGACCAAAAGTTTTTCTTTTAAGAACTTTTCATCTTTAACGTCTTAAGATGGCACAGACCAAATTTGAAGTTGATTGGATGAAATCTCTAGGAGGAGTTCGTTAAAGTACGACATGTGGAAATGGCCAAAATCGCACTAATTTCGAACATTCAAATCAAAATGGCGGACTTCCTGTTGGGTTTAGGGTATGGCTCCAATGACGTGTTCTGTACGGCTTGACATGCTACATATGTGTACCAAGTTTCGTGAGTCTACATTAAACATAATGCTGGGGCTAAATTTTTCTAACTTTGTAGGGGGCGCTAGCGAGCCATTTTTGTGCGCCTATTCCCGAAACCCTTAAAATACGTAATTTTTCACCAGACTTGACGCGACCGCCAAATTTGGTGAGTTTTTGAATATGGTAAGCCCCTCAAAAAGGCAATTCATTGCGCGGAAGAAAGAAAGAAGGAATAATAATAATTCCTTCAGTTCCAATAGGGCCTTCGCCGCTGTCGGCGCTCGGGCCCTAATAACTATATTACCATTACCCAGGTATACATATGGCTTATTATCGAACCCTTTTCTACTTATTACATTACTTATATACCTTCTTATCACCTTATTACCCCAGTATTACATCTTATTACAGTGATGTATTACCCAGTTATTATTGTGTTATGGTTTCTGTTATGGTTTTGGGGTTTTTGTCTTATTTTGGTAGTTCTGTTTCCTGTTTTATTTTGTATTCTGTTTCCTTCATGGTCTTGTCTAGTTTTACTTCCTGTCTTGTGTTTTCCCGCCTGTCTGATTGTTCTGCCCCACCTTGATGTGTCTCACCTGTCCCTTGTTTGCTCGTTACCTCCTGTATTTAGTCTGTGTGTTCCCCTTGTCCTGTGTCAGATCATTATACTGTTTTTGGTTTTGTGTTTCTGTTTGTGCTCCTGCTTTCGTATTTGTGCCCTGTCCGTGCTCCCGTTTTCTGATTCCCCGTTCTTTGGATTTTCTTCTTTTTGGATTCCTTTGGATTTTCTGTTGCACATTTTGGATACCTTTAGTTTTGATTTGTACTTTGCCTTTTAGTTAATAAAACCCATCTTTGGACACTCTCCTGCTTGCCAACCTCCTTTATCTCTGCATTTGGGTCCACTATTTCCTTCAAACCCTCAACAGAATGATCTGACCAATTGGACCCAGCAGAGCGGCTTCTTTTTACCGGTGGGTTCACAGTTTTTGGTTTTTTTTTCTTTCCTCGTTGTTTTTTGCCTCAAGCTACCTGGACTATGGAGTCCGCACTGACTATATCAGATGAACTTTGTGACTTAATCTGTGACCTAATTGAACTTAAGACTATGTGGAAGGAGACCGACAGTTTTAGCCAGAAGGAGGCTATTCTGTCATTTGCACGAGCTTTGTTGTCTGAAAAGCCCTGGCTTACTGACTCTATTCCGGACTGGGCTAAACACTTCATTTCTACCCCTGCTCGTTCATCTGCTAAGGGGTTTTGCTCTTCCAAACCTGTTAGCGTGTTAACTACAGGGTTTTTGTCCATCACCCAACCGGTTTCTCCGCCCACACTCATATCCAACGTTCCAGAACCTCCGCCTACCGTCATCCCAGGGTCTACCCATGGAGGACGTAGGCGGAGAAAGAAACGACATGGTCCCTGTCACCAGACCCAGTCCGACCTCCCAGAGCCTCCACTGACATGCCGCCCTTCTGTTCCTGTGCTGACGTGCCGCCCTTCTGTTCCTGAGCTGACGTGCAGTCTTTCTGTTCCTGAGCTGACGCCTAGCCGTCCAGAGCCTCCGCTGACGCGCAGCCGTCCAGAGCCTCCGCTGACGCGCAGCCGTCCAGAGCCTCCGCTGACGTCCAGCCGTCCAGAGCCTCCGCTGACGTCCAGCCGTCCAGAGCCTCCGCTGAAGCCCAGCCGTCCAGAGCCTCCGCTGACGCCCAGCCGTCCAGAGTCGACGCCGGCCGTCCTCCCAGTGTCGACGCCGGCCGTCCTCCCAGAGTCGACGCCGGCCGTCCTCCCAGAGTCGACGCCGGCCGTCCTCCCAGAGTCGACGCCGGCCGTCCTCCCAGAGTCGACGCCGGCCGTCCTCCCAGAGTCGACGCCGGCCGTCCTCCCAGAGTCTACGCTGACGCTTCTCCCAGAGTCTACGCTGACGGTCAGCGCCCCAGAGACTTTGTTGGTCAGCGCCCCTGAGACTTTGTTGGTCAGCGCCCCTGAGACTTTGTTGGTCAGCGCTCCTGAGCCTCCGCTGACGTCCAACCCTTGAGTTCAAACCTTCTCCTGCCTGCCTGCCTGCCTCTGCATTTGGGTCCACTATTCCCTGCTACCCGATTTATATTATATTATATTTATATATATATATATATATATATATATATATATATATATATATATATATATATATAATGTCTTTGCACACCAGAAACGTGTCTGACGCGGCACTGCTGCTGCTGTACACATGTATGTTTCCCATTGATTTACTGCACTCAAGCAGTAGTATACTTCATGTTAAACATAAATATATACTGATTTGATTACAGCTAAGACAACGCTGACAGTATTGACAGCAAAATAGGCTACAGTATTGACAGGTACGACATTTGAAAATCAATAATTTTTTATTTTACATTTATATCTGCATTTATGTCAAAACCTAAAGACTTTCAAACATCAAAATGTCATTCATTATTATGTATTTGTGTCAAAATGACATAAGGCGTTTTCCCACCGGATAGTACTTGTACTTTTTAGGGGAAAAGTACATTTCTAAGCAGTTCTAAGAACTACTCTCCCCCAAAATCTTTTTTCCATTTGCATTCCCACCGGCCAAGTGGCCACAGGGACTGATAGGAGGGGTAATGGAGTGACGCAAGCACCGCAACGGTCTTTATAACATCGTCACTAGACCTTAGCGCCACAAACAACAACAAAGCAGCACGATGGAGGAGAACATCAGAATGTTCCTGTTGTGCCTTGCTGGGATCGTCCTCCCAGAGTCTACGCTGACGCTTCTCCCAGAGTCTACGCTGACGGTCAGCGCCCCAGAGACTTTGTTGGTCAGCGCCCCTGAGACTTTGTTGGTCAGCGCCCCTGAGACTTTGTTGGTCAGCGCTCCTGAGACTTTGTTGGTCAGCGCTCCAGAGACTTTGTTGGTCAGCGCTCCTGAGACTTTGTTGGTCAGCGCCCCAGAGACTTTGTTGGTCAGCGCCCCAGAGACCTCGTTGGTCAGCGCCTCTGAGGCTTTGCCGTTGGACAGCGCCCCAGAGACTTTCTTGGTCAGCGCCCCAGAGACTTTGTTGGCCTCTGGTGACCCAGTGACATTGTGGGGTTTCCAGACCCCAGAGACTTGGTCACTGGTCAGCATCCCAGAGACTGCCCGAGAGACTTTGTTGGTCAGCATCCCAGAGACTAGGCTGGTCTCCAGCGTCCCTGAGACGTTACCGACCTTCGACTCCCCAGTGGCCTTGCTGGATTTCAGCTCTCCAGAGACTTTGCCGTTGTTCAGCTCTTCTGAGACTTTGCCGTTGGTCAACGCCCCAGAGACTGCCCTGGAGACTTTGCCGGCCTCCGGGTCCCCAGAGTCCCGGCCGTGTGTAGCGGCCCCCCAGAGTTCCTAGAGTCCCGGCCATGTAGCGGCCCCCCAGAGTTCCTAGAGTCCCGGCCGTGTAGCGCCCCCCCAGAGTTCCTAGAGTCCCGTATTTTGTCGGCGGTCCGGCCGACTCCTGCCCCCCGTGTCCGGCCGACTCCTGCCCCCCGTGTCCAGTTGGCGGTCCGGCCGATTCCTGCCCCCCGTGTCCTGTCGGTGGTCCGGTCGACTTCTGCATTGGTCATCGGCCCAGCTGACCTGTCGCCTGTCATCGGCCCAGCTGACCCTTCGCCTGGTTCCGGTCCAGCAGTCCCTTCGCCTGGTTCCGGTCCAGCAGTCCCTTCGCCTGGTTCCGGTCCAGCAGTCCCTTCGCCTGGTTCCGGTCCAGCAGTCCCTTCGCCTGTCTCCAGTCCGGCTGACTCGTCGCCTGTCTCCAGTCTGGCTGACTCGTCGCCTGTCTCCAGTCCGACTGACTCGTCGCCTGTCTCCAGTCCGACTGACTTGTCTGGCTCCCCAGCTGGCCCTTCGCCTGCCTGGCCTTGAAGGGGATGTCGCCTTCTCCCCCGGCCTCGAGTGAGACATCGCCTTCGCCGCCGGCCCCCAGAGGGATATCGCCTTCGCTTCCTGTTTTATTTTGTATTCTGTTTCCTTCATGGTCTTGTCTAGTTTTACTTCCTGTCTTGTGTTTTCCCGCCTGTCTGATTGTTCTGCCCCACCCTGATGTGTCTCACCTGTTGTATCACCTGTCCCTTGTTTGCTCGTTACCTCCTGTATTTAGTCTGTGTGTTCCCCTTGTCCTGTGTCAGATCATTATACTGTTTTTGGTTTTGTGTTCCTGAGAGTTTCTGTTTGTGCTCCTGCTTTCGTATTTGTGCCCTGTCCGTGCTCCCGTTTTCTGATTCCCCGTTCTTTGGATTTTCTTCTTTTTGGATTCCTTTGGATTTTCTGTTGCACATTTTGGATACCTTTAGTTTTGATTTGTACTTTGCCTTTTAGTTAATAAAACCCATCTTTGGACACTCTCCTGCTTGCCAACCTCCTTTATCTCTGCATTTGGGTCCACTATTTCCTTCAAACCCTCAACAGTTTCGGTATTTTGCTTTGTATTTATATTTCTATCTAGTATTTTGGTTATGTCTTGTCTCTTTGTGATTGTGTTATTTTCTGTCTTGTTTTGTTTTACTTTCTGTTTCCTGTTTTATTGTGTTAACCTGGTTTTCTGTCGTGTCTTGTCTAGTTTTACTTCTTGTGTTATCCCGCCCTTTTTGATTACCCTGCCCAGTCCTAATGTGCTTCATCTGTTCCCCAGCCCTAGTGTCACCTGCCTCTTGTTTCCTCGTTACCCTGTGTATTTAGTCTTTGTTCCCCCTTGTCCATCGTCAGATCGTTTTTGTGTCCTGCCTCGTTGGCTTGTTCCTGTGCGTTTGTTCCTGTGACTTTGTCCCTGTGACTTTTCCCCTGTGACTTTGTCCCTGTGAGTTTATCCCTGTGAGTTTCCAGTCTCTTGTTCCCTTGGTTTTTGATATCCTGCTCTTTGTTTTTTTGTATCACTCTGGACTTCGGTTTTTTGCCTACTTCCTTTGGATTCCTCGTTGTTTTGTCCTTGCTGCCTCAGGACTCCTTGTGTTTACCTCCTGTTTTTTGGATCCCTTTTTGTTTGGTTTCAACCCTGCCTTTTGTGTTTAATAAACCCTTGAGTTCAAACCTTCTCCTGCCTGCCTGCCTGCCTCTGCATTTGGGTCCACTATTCCCTGCTACCCGATTTATATTATATTATATTTATATATATATATATATATATATATATATATATATATATATATATATATATATATAATGTCTTTGCACACCAGAAACGTGTCTGACGCGGCACTGCTGCTGCTGTACACATGTATGTTTCCCATTGATTTACTGCACTCAAGCAGTAGTATACTTCATGTTAAACATAAATATATACTGATTTGATTACAGCTAAGACAACGCTGACAGTATTGACAGCAAAATAGGCTACAGTATTGACAGGTACGACATTTGAAAATCAATAATTTTTTATTTTACATTTATATCTGCATTTATGTCAAAACCTAAAGACTTTCAAACATCAAAATGTCATTCATTATTATGTATTTGTGTCAAAATGACATAAGGCGTTTTCCCACCGGATAGTACTTGTACTTTTTAGGGGAAAAGTACATTTCTAAGCAGTTCTAAGAACTACTCTCCCCCAAAATCTTTTTTCCATTTGCATTCCCACCGGCCAAGTGGCCACAGGGACTGATAGGAGGGGTAATGGAGTGACGCAAGCACCGCAACGGTCTTTATAACATCGTCACTAGACCTTAGCGCCACAAACAACAACAAAGCAGCACGATGGAGGAGAACATCAGAATGTTCCTGTTGTGCCTTGCTGGGATCCTCATAACGGAGTTTGAACAGCAGCGTTTAAAGACTAGGCTGGAGTACATAACAGAGAAACACAGACAATATTTTTTTTACCATTTGCACCGGCCAAGTGGCCACAGGGACTGGTAGGAGGGGTAAAGGAGTGATGCAAGCACAACAATGGTCTTAATTAAAATCAGAAGAGAAATACGCCAAACTATATAAATCTAATGTCTAAATCTATGTCATAATTTAAACAAGTCTCCCGAAGAGAAACAGGTAGTATCTCTCTCTCTCTCTCTCTCTCTCTCTCTCTCTCTCTCTCTCTCTCTCTCTCTCTCTCTCTCTCTCTCTCTGGCTGTGTGTGTGACGGCGGACCAGGCGCTTGTGGAGTTTAACGGCAAAAAGGCAGTTAACCACACGTCCCCGTTAATCTTATGATGGACGTGTTGTGATATGTAGACAAACAACGGCGAAATAAAAGCCTCTTACGAGACCGCGGTGTGAGAGTCCGCTAGTTTAGCATCCCATGATGACAGGCCGACCAGCGAACAAGGGATCCAGCCGCCACCAGCTGCCAGTCCCTTCACTCTATGGAGCTTCTCAACTCCAAAAACTTTGAAGCAAATTGTCAATTCGGCAAAGATTTTCGGAAGACTGCCTATATTTGAAATCTATATAGTTCATTTCTCGCCTAAAACGTTGTCAGAAGTGACTTTAAAGGGATATTTCACCGCTGGAAAGCTGAATATATCTTTAAATTGGGTCACTTATGTAGCAGAAATGTGAAGAAAAAAATTTAATTGGTGCCTTCTAGGCCGAGAAAAGCCAGAAAATGTGTTTTTGGCTCATATGGATGAAAGACACCAAATCCCAGAATGCACTTTGCTTCGCTGCTTTGAGTCCACTCCCAAGCCACGCCTACCCCTTGACAGGCAGACAGACAGGCAGACAGACAGTCAGACAGCGAGGCATTCAACTCAACTCAATGTGTTTTATTGTTATTTTAACCATATACACAAAACAACGTTTCATCGTGGCTCAAGTGGTGTTACACATTTAAAATATATTAAAAAAAACGACATACGAAACAGGCTACCTTTAGTGCACACACATTATACACACGCCTGGTTCCGGTCCAGCAGTCCCTTCGCCTGGTTCCGGTCCAGCAGTCCCTTCGCCTGTCTCCAGTCCGGCTGACTCGTCGCCTGTCTCCAGTCTGGCTGACTCGTCGCCTGTCTCCAGTCCGACTGACTCGTCGCCTGTGAATTAGCGTGGAATGTCGAATGGTCGCCATGTAACAGTCACAAACTCCAGCGGTTAGCAGTTAGTTGGACACAAATCACCCCATTTCTGCACCAGTCCGTGTTAACACAACCCACCTTCATACAGAGCATCTCTAGCTCGGATCGTCGGAGGGCTAGCAGGCCTGGTAGCTGGACAGTCCGGTACTCTGTTGTTCAGCCATGTTTCCACGAAAAAGTCTCTGAACTCGCGTTGGGTTTCGTTGAAGTTGGATGTAGTCCAGTTTGTAGTTTAATGAACGGACACTTTCAATCAGGATTGATGGGACAGGTGGCCGGCTAGTGTTAGCTCGCTCTGGATGTGCCTTTTCCCCGGCTAGTGTTAGCTTCCCACTTCGCCGGGTCAGGGCTTTGACGAGACCGCTGGTCTCCGTGCAGGCAAAGCTCTCCTAGTGTGCTGATTATTCCATCTGTAATAACGCTCCCTGAATATTCTCCGATCTGTAGCGATGTATCCCGGTGGTATACGTGTGCGGTAGTTTGAAAGCACATACTTTTGTAAAATTGTGCTGCTGAGAAGAGAGAGCCCTGCTTAGCGAGAATTCAAGATGGCTGACTTTTCGTTTTTTTCCGGCTGAGATCGGCTCGCTTCGGGTGATGGGCGTGTTGAAAACATGTGGAAGTAGCTCCTGCTACTGTTTGTAGTTCTTTGCCTCTGGCCTTCCATTCCTCCAATGACGTAAAAATCGTCATTTTGCGTCATTGGAGGAATGATTTCCAGACCCCCAACGCAGAGATCTCCCCTCTCAGGGGGACATGTGGGAGGGAAGCACGGTCATTCAGAAATACTACCGGGTTTCTACTGATACAAAGCTGAATGCTAAATCGGTGAAGTATCCCTTTAATGATGAATAAGATGGTGAAAATTGCTAAAAATGTCCCGCTGTTGCTCTGTCTGCAAGTACAGACGGCGCACTGCAAGATCTGGGTTGGCAGTGGGTGTGACTTATAAATTCGACCAATCAAGTAGACCTAGGAAAAGAGAAAAGACCCTGCTCTGAAGTAGGAGCTAAAAAAGTCCCGAAATACGGCCAGAGGAACTAAGAAATCCCCAAATTTGTCCTGTGGGAACACAACGAAAAAAGTGTTCTAGGAACGTTTTAGTTCTAAGAACAGCAAAAGTCCCTCCAGTGGGAAAACACCTATAGAAACATTTTCCTAGGCGTCATCCTATTTCAAGCAGGCACGCTGAGACATGCGTGTCACACAGGCAGTTTGCAAGCTCTAACCTGTTAACATGGGAGCCAAAATAAAAACGGACATGCCACGCAGCTGACACGCTCATGCCACGCTTCCAGTCAGTGGCTGGCCTTATACCACCATCATGGGGGATATTTATGTATAAGCTTTGAACATCCAGTGTGTCGAACAAAATGTTTTTAGTTTCAAATTTTTTCAATGAAGTCTATAAAATCCCTAACATAGGATGGAAGGGTGACCACTGCAGACTTAAAGTGGTCCACATAAGTGGAGATGCTTTCTGTTAAACTCCCAATACCGCTTACAATAGGCCTACCTTTTACAGGGGTGTCCAAACCTTTATGTATGTCAGAGTGTTTTAGTTTAGGAGAAAAAAATGTTTAAATGTCAACTGTTGCTGTCGGGACGAACAGCTGTTTAATTTCAATCAGGAGAGACTTTGTTTGCAGATATGCAAAAGAACAATATTTACTATACAACTGCATGACAAAAATGTATGAGTCTTTTGGAGATTAGACTCCATCAAATTAATATTTTTAAAGGGGTAGAGAATAGGAAACATATCCCCCGATGGAGTCTAGACACTGGTGGCGGCGGAGAAGAGACCGGGGACCAGACTGACGAGGCAACGGAGCGGCCATCTGGGAGAAACATGAAGACTGGAGGCGGCAAGGGAGGTAGAGGGTTGAGTGCTTTCCTGGAACAAAAAACGGAACACCAAAGGAAAACATATTTAAGCAGAGCTGTAGTGCTGTGATTGGTCTTTGAATTCCATGGTCATGACTGATTGGTTTAAGTAAAAGTATCACTTCTAAACAGCTGATTTGATTTACGGAGAAAGAGTACTGATTAGGTTAATGACGTCTTCCTGAAAGAATTTGCGCTGAGCTTCATTTGTTCACAGTTATGCGTGTCCCGCTGTTAATGCAGTCACATTGTAGGCACAATACAATGAAATAATAAATGCTTGCAATGAATAACAGTAGTATTTAATGAATGACAAGCATTTGTCACATAAATCAACAGATAATGCCAAGAAAGAGAGTCAGAACAACAACCAGAGGTCAGGTGCCCACTGCTACTTATTACAGGGCTTATGCTGAGGTGATGGAGGGAGCCAGCATTAGGGAGGCAGCGAGAGGCATGACGTTAGCCATGTCACTGTCTAGGTATGTGAAGAGGAGAGCAGAGGCAGACCCAGGGCCAACGATGGTTACCCCTCCAGGGTACTGGACCACAGGGCTGGACTGGGACAAAAAAATCGGGCATTTTTGGGCCAGGCGGCCCACACCCACCGTGATTGGTCAGAGACATTCCCTGCAGACAGTCCTCTTAAAATATGCGTCCATTCTATGATATGAGTTGCCTAGTGTTCTGCGTTCATGTGATGGTTTTGGATCCTTCAAGAGGTCTCAAGACTTATCTGTTGATCTTACACTTAAATAATTAATTCATTCTTAGAGTTATGATTTGTATATTTATGGTATTTTTTATTATTATTATTATTGATATTGTATTGCCATTATTGTTATTATTACTATGTTGCTTAATATTGGCTTAGCAACTTTTAAAAACTGTTTACTGTTAATTTTAACCATTGTAAGATTCATATTTTGTCGCTTTGGACAAAAGTGTCTGCTAACTACAATAACCATAACCATAACCATAACCCTTCCCAAAAGCTACAATAAAGCTGAGAGTAGTACATGCCCTGGAAAAGAGAAGCAGTGTACTCACACACTTTTGATTGGCGACCTGGAGGCCATAGGGTAGCCTACACAATGTCCATACTCAAGTGCAAGTCATTGCCAAAGATAAAGTTTAAAGTATAATTTCAAATTATTTAACAACATTTAAGTATACAAGTGTATTGTCAGTAAAGTCAATCAAAATGTTGCCTTGGCCCACACCAATGAACAAGAAAGATTTACTCTAACAAGGTAACCTTTAAAAGAGCGAGAAACAGAGAGAAATGTCAGCTAAGTTAAGGTATAATTCATTTAGCTTAAATCTCTGGGCAATGTAGAGAGACAGCTGTATACATAGTATACATGAGCCTAGTAGAACAGGCTGTATACATAGTATACATGAGCCTAGTAGAACAGGCTGTATACATAGTATACATGAGCCTAGTAGAACAGGCTGTATACATAGTATACATGAGCCTAGTAGAACAGGCTGTATACATAGTATACATGAGCCTAGTAGAACAGGCTGTATACATAGTATACATGAGCCTAGTAGAACAGGCTGTATAGATCACAGACTTCAGCTACCAGGCCAACCCTTAAACAGTTAGGTTACCTGACAGCCACTAACTTTAATGTTACTGCCAAACTGCTTGTTGTCATTATGACCTGAGGCACGCAGGCACGCGCGCACGCACGCACGCGCGCACGCACGCACGCACGCACGCACGCACGCACGCACGCACGCACGCACGCACGCACGCACGCACACACACACGCACACACAACCTGTTAATTCACGTACTTCTTACCGTCGTCAACTACTCTCTCTTCCACCTGTTCCTCCCTCTCTCCCGTGGCCCTGTCATGGTCGCTCTCCTCCTCCTCGGCCTCTTCCCTGTCATCATGATGTTGTTTTTGCTTCTCTGTAGTCACCTCTCCTCCTTTCTCTACTTCAGGTAGCCTAATGCTGATGTTGAAGCAGCTACTACAGCCCCAAAACATGTCAGACATGTTGGCACATTTTGAGGCATTCGCCTGTAGATACTTCGCTTGCGTATGGGGTTCCGTGGTCGTTTGTTCATTTTAACGTGGATGCTAAACTTCCAGCATATTATAACGTTTACAGCTCGTGTCTCAGGCCCGGGAGTGGGGAAGGGTGTTCCTGGATTTGATTGGGTTAGGTCTAGCTTAGGACTGTAGTTGAGCTGATTCCGGTTTCCAACTTCGCCCCAGGGATGTCAGTTAAAACACGGACGGAGACAATTATCGCTCTTGACGCTTTATTACATAAGGCAACAGTACAAAATGGGCGTGGGTAGCTCTGCTATGGCTGTGTATTTGTGTGTGGTTCTGCAAAGAAACAAATAACATTGTGAAGGCTACCATACACAATGCATATGAAGTATACATATAGGCTAGCAAACAACAACAAACCCACTATTAATTACACTATATCAATGTAATGTAACTACTGCAGCATAATACAATACAATAATAATACAATAATGTAGCTAAATACAAACGTGAGCAAGAGCTTCCAACAATCTGCATTATAAATCAACAGCCACGTGCAAACTAGCTAACAGGTGATTAACACAAACATCGAAATTACCAGCTAACTTACTTAAATGTAAAAGAACTACAGACCAATACAACAACAGGCCCAAATGAACTGACAACGTAAGCTATGGGACTTACAGTTCTCAAAGACGCACACACGCGAGCTCAACTGATTATCCTCTGGATGCACACAGTCTCTTTTCTCTTTCTCCACTTTTCTCTCCGTGTGGCGCGTGTGCCCGCTCGCGCGTGTCCGCGCTACCCCCCCGGCATGCAGCCACAATCAGTCCTGACTCCTAACAGACGGATTTTTGTACAATTACCGAATGGGCCGCTGTCAGTTATAAAAAAATTAAAACAAAGGCCTATAAATTATATTGGCGATTCGGCCCAAACGTGCGTCAGCCCACCGGGAAAATGCCCGGTATGCCCGATGGCCAGTCCAGCCCTGGGGTTAAATGAAGCTTCGGAGTGTTTCACAAGTGTTTTTAATCAGCGTTTGATTGACCACACAATCGCACAGCTGTATAAAAGTGAAATCAACGTATCTTGACCTTGTGGGTTTTTGTGAGAGGAGTTTGAATTTGAGATAGCAGATTTTTGGTGATAGTGACATTTATAGTGCAGTTTGTTTAGTTATTTAGGCTTAAATTTAAATTTACACATTGACTGACCCAGCTAACAATTTTTGGTTCCCAAAACGTTTTGGTAACATTTGTTTTTGGTTGCAGAAACGTTCCCTGAAGGTTAGTTTTTGGTTAGTTTTTGGTCCAAACGGCAAGTTTTGTGAACGTTTTGGAAACGTTAGTTTTTGGTTTGGTCGAACGTTCCCCTAACGTTGTAACCTTTAGATAACGTTCCCCTAACGTTGTAACCTTTAGATAACGTTCTTCTAACGTTGTAACCTTTAGATAACGTTCCTCTAACGTTCCCCTAACGTTGTTTAGATAACGTTGCCTTAACGTTCGCCTAACGTTGTAACCTTTAGATAACGTTACCCTAACGTTGTAACCTTTAGATAACGTTACCCTAACGTTGTAACCTTTAGATAACATTCCCCTAACGTTGTAACCTTTAGATAACGTTACCCTAACGTTCCCCTAACGTTGTAACCTTTAGATAACGTTCCTCTAACGTCCCCCTAAGGTTGCAAACTTACATAACTGTGTGCATGAGCAGGGATGAATTATTATATATTGGCAGGAATGAATGAATGAACAGGTAAACTTGATCGGATTTAAAACTTTAATATAAAATTAAAAATACAACACAATATAAACAGGCCTGGAAAAAGTTAAATAAGCAAAAAATACAAATAAAAATATGGAGTGGGATGTAGCGTGCAAATGTTGTGTGCAAATGTAAAAATATATATATATATATATATATATATATATATATACAAAAAATACAATGATGCAACAAAAATAGGGCTCCATGGCTTGGTCCCTCTCAGCTGGCCTAAAAAGAAAGAAACAAAAGTTTGATGTCATAGTAAGAATCAACACGTTGACAAAAGCAAGACTAATTGCCTTACTAACAACTCTGTTCACATCATATAAAAGAATTTCAATTTACCGTCTGTGTGGGGCAAACTTCAGTGCTAGTCCGATCAACTCCTCCACTCCTGCTGCAGTCAGCGTGGGGAAGTTCTTCTGTGAGGCCGCTAGAGTAGAAGCCAAAATGAAGCAAAGTTACAAGTCAAATTAAAACCTCTTATCAGCCAAGCTAAGCATAATACTGATGTGAACAATAAAATAGCACATGCCTGTTATAACCCTGCAGATTGTCAGGTCATGGAAGGCCTTCTTTGCCTTTCTTCCCTGCAGGCTATACTGCTTCAGCACATCGTTGGTTGCCACATGCCATAGCATACGCCGGACTGTAGAGCCTGAGGTCGGACCTCCAAGCGTTGCCAGGAAAAGTTGCTTTCGAAAAACATATAGAAATACAAATTATACATGTGGAACAAAGTGGGGAGCTTGTACAATCTCATTTTGTAAGATAAGTCAGTTCAGTTATAATGATATTTGAAGTTATGCAATTATATAGTGTTGATCTTAGGGCACTTAAATACCATTTTGTTCCTCCTCTCCTGTTGACTGAGACTCCTGCAGCTCGGTGATTGTTGAGCAGGGCGACAGCAACATGTCATCGACTGGAGCAGAGGGAGGGGACTGGGAGCTCCTTAAGGGCATCAGCAGCTCATCCATCTTTTCCTCATGTGTCCATCCGTTGTGCCATGCGGGTAATGATGTCCTCATGGCTATGGAAAAATGTATGGTTTTAGTTGTTATACATGATATACTTACATATGTAAACAACTTAAGTGAGTCTTCTTACCTCTCATTTCCGTCTCCATGGCTGAGCCACCTCCCTCTGTGTGATGAGTTCTCCTGTTTACAACAACAAAACAGTTGAGTTACTCTCAAGGTCCTTGTCATGAAATTGTATTAATTGGAAATGGAAAATTCAAAGCAACTGCACCTTCAACTGGGTCCCAAGATGAAGAGGCAGGCCGAGCTTGTGTTACAATAGACCCCCCCCCCCCCCCCCCCCCCAACTCTGGGCTACCAGCAGGTTCCCTGTGTGGTGTTGATTCATCTAAAAATAAAGTAGATGTGAATATTGGTCAGGTCATTTATGGTAGGTTTCTTGTACATGCAATTGCAAAAGATTAACCTATGCTGATACATTATATATTATTATTATATAACAAATCATCAGAACAGTAACGTGATATGCACCAGATTGAATGTCAGTAGTTCCATGGTAGGAAATATGACTGTTTCTTAAATGCATGCATAAATGTAAACTTACAGACAGGGCTTCCAGACACACGCTCCGTCCTGGAATGTTTTCTTCCTTGTGGAACGGATTCATCTGAAATAAAAGACCATACAGTTTGTACTGATTGCAAAATAATATTTGAATTGTGTAAATAATGTTCACGTAGGTGTAATCATTATGTCGTGCTAGTTAACCTGCAGTTTCGTGAACAGAGCTTCTCTTAAAACATCCATGGCTTTATCTCTTATCCACGTTACAGGCTTTACAGCATACAGCCCTCGGATGTATCGTAAGATAAGTGTTAAACCCTAAACCCACATCGGCTCTTAGGGACACATAAGATATTAGCTACGTTAGCTAGCTACCTAGCTCCATTATTTAGCTTGAGCCCCCTGCAGTATGGGGAAGCGCTAATGACGTTGCGTCCATGTAAAAGACAGCATACTTATGATACATCCGAGGGATGAATGTATGTAGCTGTAGCTACATTCATCCATCGGATGTATCATAAGATAATAATACCATGGATGTATTAATAGAACACATGGTGAATTAGCTGCAGCCTCCAATTTGAACGTGCATTCAGTGAGTCCAACTGAGTTCAGCTCGACTCGCTGTATAATGCTGGCACCCATGTCAGAGCTTTCTTAAAGTTGTTTACCAAAATCTCTCACCTTGTTGTCCATGTTCCTTATGTCGTCTAAAACATCACCGAGGGAAAGTTCAGTCTCTGTCGCCAACGTTGATGTATCCATAGGCTAGCTAGCTAGCTGTTTCCCGCGTTAGCATTCGGGCTAGCACTGCTAGCCTAGCAGTCTTGAGCGGAGAACAGTCTGTTGACGGTCGACAATGTCTTTCTTGGCATCTTTGTCCTACCTTGCGTTATAACACCGCCGGTGAGGTGTAGTCAGCATATGTTTTAGTCAATGGCAGTATTTTAGTTAGAATTTGGGACCAAAACGAACGGAGCTAGAGAACGGTGTGCCGCTCGCGTGGCGTGCACTGTTCGCCGGTGTACATACGGAAGTTAGGACAGACCTTCGGTCACCTGAAAGCAGACAGCTGTCAGTACACGATCTGTTCCATCTGCACGATCCGTTCTTCGCATGCGCAGAATTGCGTAGCAGAAAACCTGTGCGATTTGTACCACGCATGCGTTAAAAAACACTTGACGGCAACTGGCAGCATATTTTTCTTGACGTCATTGTTGTGTTGTTTAAGTTGATAGTTTGGACATCTTTACCATCGCGCTAACAAAATTCAAAATGTATCGCGCGCTAGTGGTGTGCTTCCTGAACAACGGTCCGTGTGGAACAATCAGATCCCTGCGTGTATAGTGCGCGTCATAGGAATTTAACGAGGCTTCGAGGCAGAGTTTTTGCCTCGAGGAATTTGTAACTCGATGAATCGTTTCAGCCCTACTTTATTGGTGATTGTTCGCGGTAGCAGCGGAGTATATAGCAGGACTTTACCGTGAAAAATCACCACCGTTGGCCAAGATAACAGATATGTTGCGTTAGCATGCAGCTACATAATAGTTATGTATGCACATGCGCAGAACGGACCGGTAATCGTGCAAGCGTAGAACTGAGCAGCTGGGGTCGTAAAAGCATGAGCTTCTGCGCATGCGCAGAGTTATGCGCATGCGAAGAACGGATCGTGCAGATGGAACGGATCGTTCTCTTAATACATCCATGGATGGAACGGATCGTGTACTGACAACAGCCTTCCCCCTACTGGCGCGGGGGTGTAACGGTTGGCTTTGTACATTGAACCAAGCCTGTTAGAAGTGAAATGAAGAGGTGAATTTTCATAGTTGTGAAAATCGTTGTAAGATAGACTGTTGTTTTAACCCTGTTTCACAGCCTGAATATGAAAACGTTCTGCTTCTGGGAGAATTTCTTAGTCTCAAAGTTGGTAAATCTGTCAAATACTGCTTTGAGTGTCCGGTAATTACAGTTTGAAAACAGTTTCTACTAGGCGGGCCAAATGTATTGTGAACCTAAATTGATTTGCAGGCCCGATCAAATTCTGTGAGGGGCCGGGTTTAACCCACGGGCCTTGAGTTTGACACGTGGTTTAGACTGAGAATTGTTTTTCTGTACAAGAAAGGGATTGAAAGACAAACCAAGTAGTGGTTCTCATGCAAATTAGAGACAATAAACATTACTTCTTGTCTCCTCTGAACTAATATGATTTGATGCCAACATTTCCCCTGAACATCATCATGATGCCACATATAAACTGACATAAGATGGCCATTTTCCTTTACATGTATCTCTCAGTTATATTTAAAAGACAGAAAAGGGCATCATTGAAATAACTAAAGTCTTTGTTGACAACACGGTCAAAAATAACTGATGTGTCAGGATAGGCAACTGCAAAATCGTCTTCAGCCTGGTTCCTGTCTTCCTCTGCTCGAAACGGGTCCACACCAAAGATCGGCTCCCTGGTGAGTGAGGATCCAAAGTCCTGCTCATACCTGTCTGCCACAACAGTTGCACTGGGTAGAAGGTCCTCAGATATTTTTGCTGGACATCCTCCTACAGCTAGGACATTAGGTATTCCTCGGCCTAATAAAAGGACAAAAAAAGGCAAGTTTTAATTATTATTATTTTTAATGAGATGATTAATTCATTCCAATTCGTTCTTGGCATACCTGGAATCCTATGTGCATTCCATGTCTGCACAACCCTGTTTACGCCAATCTGGCTTAATTGGCCCACAAAGTTTGAGACACAGAATTTTACGGTGTTGTCCTGCATGCTAATGGCCTCTTGGTCAACCAACTGCACTAAGGCCTCCTTTAGAGGGTAGTTGACTCTTTGGTTGATTTCCGGCCAAATCCGTTCCACTCTTAAGTTCTGTTATGAACATGACATGTAGGGAAAAGTGAAGAGGCAGCTCAACTGCAGGCTACAAGAACCTGATTTTATTTTTATTTTTATAAAAGGACATCACCAGGTAGGTTATCAGGTTGGAACTAAATGCACAGACTGTTGCCTTGAATTAATAACAGAATTACACTTGCCATGGACGATGTGGACTGGATGTAGGGCTGCCGGTTGAGATTATGTCTGTGCCCAGACAGGATTTCCTGCACGTAAAGTGATAAATAAAACTCCTTCCCATGGTCAACCCTCACTTGGTCCCACATCCCGTGGGTCAATACTGCATGTCTGAAAAGTAATAATGTGCATCAATATATAGCCTATGACACGTCCAGATGATGGTATTATAGTACAATGAATCACACTAAATGAAATGTTAAGCATCTAACAGAGACATTCACTTGGATGAGCCTTACAAGACTGTATGGCAATATAATTTGCTTTCAGGTTGCCTACTCACTTGTATACTTCATCATAGATGCATAAGTTGTTTTTTACTGGCATGGTAGAATTTGCCACAATTTTGCTACTGTAGCCATCCACTGCAACTACATGTGTCACACCAAACATTCCCAGCTTTTCATTCTGGTCCATATGCAGTTTATGACCCATGTTTTCAGTGTGGTAGGGGATCGGGTTCAGATTACGGGCACCCTGTATAACAAAGAGGAAGTTAAGATATAGCTAGCCCTCCACTTCAATAACTTTTTTAACCCTTGTGTTGTCCTTGGGGTCCGGTCGACCTTCCTCCTTGTATTGCATTGGTTCTTTGGCATATCCGCCCCTCGGGTCGGTGAGACCCGGGCCGGCCTGTAGTCTATATTCTTTTATTTTATTTTTTTATTTTATTTTTACCTCTCGGGTCCGTGAGACCCGGCCGGCCTGTCGTCGGCCTTTAGTCTCTATTCTTTTCCTAGGCCGGGCTTTAGTGTGTATTCTTTTTCTTCTTTTTTTTTTTTTTCTCTGGGGTCGGTGAGACCCGGGCCGGCCTGTCGTCGGCCTGTAGTCTATATTCTTTTTTTTTTTTTTTTTTTTTTCTTTTGTTTTTATTCCTCTCGGGTCCCGGACACCCTGGGCCGGCCTGTCGGCGGCCTGTAGTCTACTATATGCTTTTTTACCTCTCGGGTCTGTGAGACCCGGCCTGTCGTCGTCGGCGGCCTGTAGTCTACTATATGCTTTTTTTTTTTTTTTTTTTACCTCTCGGGTCTGTGAGACCCGGCCTGTCGTCGGCGGCGGCCTGTAGTCTACTATATGCTTTTTTTACCTCTCGGGTCCCAGAGACCCGGCCTGTCGTCGGCCTGTAGTCTACTATATTCTTTTTTTTTTTTTTTTTCTCCTCTCGGGTCCCGGAGACCCGGCCTGTCGGCGTCCTGCCTGTAGTCTACTATATGCTTTTTTTTTTTTTCCTCTCGGGTCTGTGAGACCTCGGCCCGGCCTGTCGTCGGCCTGCCTGTAGTCTACTATATGCTTTTTTTTTTTTTTTTTTCCCTCTCGGGTCTGTGAGACCTCGGCCCGGCCTGTCGTTGGCCTGTAGTCTACTATATTCTTTTTCTTTTTTTTTTTTTTTTCCTCTCGGGTCTGTGAGACCCGGCCTGTCGGCGTCCTGCCTGTCGTCGGCCTTTAGTCTATTATATTCTTTTTTTTTTTGTTTTTGTTTGTTTTTCCTCTCGGGGCCGGTGGGACCAGCCGCCGGTGGCCGGCTTTGAGGCGATCTGCGTCTTTTCCGCTAAACCACCCCAGCGCGCCCTCTCCTCGGTCGCCTCTCGGGTCCCGGCTTGAGCTGGGCATACTAAAACACTTTGCTTGTCTTTTCGTTGATTTATTGGTGTCATCATGGCCCGTTGTTCTATTCTAAATTGGACGCTGAGGAGGATTCTCCTGGCCAGCGCCGCACGCAATGTGCCAGACGAAGAAGAAGAAGAAGAAGAAGAATCTAGCGGATGTGTGTTAGGACAGCAGGACAAAGTGCAGGACGACGCCGGTGAAAACGACCTCCGCGATGTGAAAGTCGAACAGGGAGGATACGAAACGGAAGAAGAAGAAGAAGAAGAAGAAGAAGAAGAAGAAGAAGAAAAAGAAGAAGAAGAAGAAGATGAAAGTAAAGAAAGTGAGGAAAGCGAAGAAAGTGAAGAAAGTGAAGAAAGTGAATCTGGCGGATGTGTGTTAGGACAGCAGGACAAAGAGCAAGACGACGCCGGTGACAACGACCTCCGCGATGTCAAAGTCGAACAAGCTGGAGAAGAGGGAGGACACGAAACGGGAGATGAAGAAGAAGAAGAAGAAGAAGAAGAAGAAGAAGAAGAAGAAGGCCAAAGCCAAGACCACGGCGGAGAAGCGGTTGTAGTACAAAACGAAGAGAACCGGGAGAGGGAAACGTTTGTGTCAAAAGACGGCAAAATCCAATGGTCCTCAAAAACGTATCACCCTGGCCACCCTCGTCATCATCATCATCATCATCATCATCATCATCGTCGCAGTGCCACGGAAAAAGACCCCCTAGACAAAGAAGCTGCAAAGGACCTACAGGACCGACTGCGAGGACAACAACAAGCCCACAGACGCGTTGCTACTTGCGCCGCTGCTTCTTCTTCTTCTTCTTCTTCTTCTTCTTCTTCTCCTGCGGCCGCCGCCGCCCCACAGGCCCGGGGACCCACGGAGTACGCCGCGGCCCGCGTCCGCGATATAGAGTCCACGTTCTGCCTGTTTGTCACGCCGCAAATACAAGACATCGTAGTGGCCGCTACGAACCTGGAGGGCCTCCGAAGGCAACGCGGCGGCCCAGCCGACGAGTGGAAAGTCATGGACGCCACGGACCTGCGAGCATACCTCGGGCTGCTGATACTTTCGGGCGTGTACAGGTCCCGCAACGAGGCCCTGGAGAGCCTGTGGCACGAGGAGAGCGGCAGGGCCATCTTCCGCGCCACCATGCCTCTCAAACGGTTCCACGCTTACTCGAGGATGCTGCGCTTTGATGACCGCGAGACGCGAGCCGCCAGACGGGCCTCGGACAAACTGGCGGCCATCCGACTCGTGTGGGACACGTGGACGCAGCGGCTGCCTCGCCTCTACGAGCCTGGTCCCGACGTGACCGTTGACGAGCAGCTGTTCCCCTTTCGAGGTTGTTGTCCTGGTCTCTCTGTCTCTGTCTGTCTATCTGGCTGTCTCTCTCTCTCTGTCTGTCTCTGTCTCTCGTTTCCATTGATGATGATGATGACGATGATTTTGCGGTTCTTTTCTTTTCTTTTTTTTTTAAATTTTCTTCCGTTTTAATTTATTCCTTCACCATACGCTTCTCTTCTTCTGTTCCGCACCCTAACCTGCCCGCCCCACCCCCCCGGTTCAAGGTCGATGTCCCTTCCGCCAGTACATGCCCAGCATGCCCGCCAGGTACGGAGTCAAGTCGTGGGTGGCGTGCGACGCCGAGTCCAGCTACGCCTGGAAAGTGCAGGTCTACACGGGCAAGTCCTCCGACGCCGCTCCCGAGAAAAACCAGGGCGCCCGGGTCGTGCTGGACCTGACCGAGGGCCTCGCCGGGCCCCGCAACGTGACGTGCGACAACTTCTTCACCTCCTACGAACTGGCCCGCCGGTTGCTCCGCGAGAGGCGTCTCACCGTGGTGGGCACGATGCGCAGGAACAGGCCCGAGCTGCCGCCCGCCTTGCTCGAGACCAAGGGCCGCGGCGTCTTCTCCTCCAAGTTCGCCTTCACGCCCGCCGCCGCGCTCGTCTCCTACGTGCCCAAGAGGAACAAGACCGTGCTGCTGCTGAGCACGCTGCACGTAGGGGACGCGCGGGTCAGCGCCGCCGGCCACGCCAAACCCGAAATTATCCTACACTACAACAGCACCAAGGGCGGTGTCGACAACCTGGACAAGCTCGTGGCCACCTACAGCTGTCGCAGGAAGACCGCGCGCGGGCCCCTCGCCGTCTTCCACAACGTCCTCGACGTGTCCGCCTACAACGCTTTCGTGCTGTGGCGAGAGCTGAGGCCCGAGTGGCTGCGGGGCAAGCTTGACAGGAGGCGGGCTTTCCTCGAGCAGCTGGGCAGGGCGCTCGTGACTCCGCTCATCGAGCGGAGGAGGCGTCTGCCTCGCACCGAAGCCTCCGCCGCGCTCGTCAGAGCCCTGGCCGTGAGGCTGGCCCCCGCTGATGGACGCGGCGGAGAGGGAGACCGCGGAGAGGTAAGCGGACCGCCCGCTGCCGGGGCGCACGGCCCGAGGAAGAGGTGTCAGCTCTGTCCCAAGGACAAGGACCGCAAAACGCACACGGTCTGCGGCGGCGGCTGCGAGAGGTACGTCTGCGGGAGCTGCTCGCGGGCCTACTGCGCTCAATGCGTGAGACGGTAGCGCATTGAGCCGCGCCGGCCTTTTATGTTTCTTTTTGTGTTTATTATTATTATTATTGTTATTATTGTTATTGTTTTTTTTATTACGTTTGCCCTTCGGGTCTCCCAGACCCTAGCGTTACTCTTCCACCTTTGTTATATTTATTTCTCATTTACTTTTTTTTTTTATGTTTCTTTTCACATCTTCATGTCCGGTCTTTTATGCTTTTGTTTATTTATAGTTATTTATTTATTTATAGTTGTTTATTTATTTGTTTGCCCTTTGGGTCTCCCAGACCCTAGTGTTATTCTTCCACCTTTGTTGTATTTATTTATCATTTAGTTTTTCTTTATTGTTTGTTTCTTTTCACATCTTCATGTCCGGTCTTTTATTCCTTTGTTTATTTATAGTTATTTATTTATTTATTTGTTTTTTATATTTCTTTAGTTATTTATTTGTTTGTTTATGATCTGTCCTTCGGGTCTCCGAGACCCTCGCGTTAGTCTCACAACGGTAAAGGCAACACAAAGGTTAAAGAAAACATGCCTGCGTGATGTTGACACTTGCCTTCAAAGGGGGTGTTTTTAAAATCCACATTCAAACACACAACTGTCCACAAGGGCTCACCCACACATCCCAGGGCTGGGAAAGCACAAGGCTGTGTGTTGTGTGTCGGCAAGTTGCATTTTAGCACAGGCTCTGTGCGATTTTGTCAGCAGATGTCGTCAAAGCGCCATCGTACTCGCCGTTAAAAAACTGAAAAATGACAACACAGATGTAATATATTTACTAGCGATCACGTGCAGTGAATGGTAAATATGCTTTTACGTTTGTTTTGGTGAGCCCAGAGGGAAAATATGGCATTTTAAAAGTAGCCTACATTTACAGTAGCTAGCTAACGGTAGAATACAGAGAAAGCAGGATATTTTTACGTCCGGTCCAATTCCTACCGGTTGCGTAGGAACTGGTTCCATAATGACACCCTAGTGATAAGCCACATGTTTGAAGTTTGAATCATGCTTTAATTGTTTTTATTTAATGTTATTGTTAGGCGTTGCAGGGAAAGTAGGACCCAAAATGCAGAGAGCAGGCAGACAGGCTGGAGTAGTGTTGCTTGAGGATTTAATGAATGAACAAAAAGTATACAAAACCAAAGGAGTCCTGGAATAGGCAGGCAAAAGGGTATCCAAAGTAAATCAAAATAGAAAATAGATACACAGGAACACTAAGACTTATGCTGCGTTCCAGGCAACCCGTAACCCGTGTTTTCACAACCTTCTACCCGTGAAAGTGCCCTGGAACGGCAGTCCAACCCGTAACTTAAAGGTCCAATATGTAATATTTTTACTGTAATAAATCCAAAAATGACACCAATGCCTCAGATATTAAGCAAACATGTTAAGCTGAAATACTATCTTTTCTGACAACAATGCTAAAGTCAGTATTTTTTGTTTTTGAAATTTACAATCCGTGACGGAATTTGTGTTTATGTTTTGGTTTGTGTGTTGTTATCAACTGCCCAGTTTGACAGCCAGGACGGGTTGCCAGACATAACTGTAAACACGTAAACCAGCGCGCTGCAGCTGTAACGTTAGTACAGCCATGAATGCACCAAACAAATGAATGGGATCAACAGAGATAGATTATACCCGACATTAAAAAAAACAGCATGTTTCTAACAGTTGCGTGACCAGAGACGTAACAAACCCCGGGTTAATATTGGAGATGTATTTGAAAGATGGAGACAGCTCACAGCCCAAAAGGACGCTGAGTTGGCTAATTTCCTCCTGTACAGGTAAGCATTAGCTTCAGGCTAATTTATCACAGCTACTAGGGACGAGCACTTTGTGTCATTTCAACATTCGTGTAGCTACTTCCAATGAATTGTATAGCTAGAGTAGCCGCGTTGGTTACTCGCAAAAACAACTGAGACAGTAAAGTGATTCCGACTGGTCCTGGCTAACGCCACCATGCTAACCCTGCTAATTGCTAACGCTACCGGAGGACCAGGCAGGCGGGCCGCGGCACCGTTTAGCCTGTTCAGCGGCCGTAGCCGACAACGGTGAGTTATTTGAAGCCAAGAGGGGGGGGCTGTAGCTAAGTCGGAAAGAGAGGAACTTGAGTTTGCAGTGTGTTTAGCGATTGTGTAATTCTAAGGCTAGTAAAGTGTGTATTTCAGTCGGGTGGAAAAAGGAGTGCAAGGCAGTGGTGTTTTTAGCGGTTCCTATCATAACTCTAAGCCGAGGAAGTGTGTCTGTTTGGCGTGTGAAGAGGACGGCGAATTTCGTTGTATTTTTAGCAGTTCCTACTGTAGCTAATTCTAAGCCGAAAAAGTGTGTGTGTCAGTTGGGTACAGAGCTCCGTGTGAGCACGGACTGTCAATATAGCCAGCATCTAACGTTAGCTACTCCGCTGTGCTGTGGAGTAATGTCTGGTTACGTGAGACAAGCGTCTAGTAACATTGTTGGATGCTCCGGTCTCAGCCTGGCAACCAACGTGAACTTCGAGTCTGGAGAGGAGGGGGCGGGGGAGACGACTCTCTTTAGTATTTTGAATTTGTACTGCAGTAACTATTTTAAACACTAGCTGTCAGTATTACATATTGGACCCTTAACTAACGTAACTACCCGTGAACTCGTACCATATTTTGTACTCCCAGTTACAGTTTTTGACGTCACACACACATAAACAACAATGGCAACCCCTGTTGATGCTGTACAGACGCTGGTGATTAACGGTGAGAAATAGACATAAACAGGCAACGTAACGTAATTCCGCACATTGTAATCAAAACAATACACATATGATTGTGTACTACTACAGGTTATGCTTATTAAATGAAGCCCAAAATATGTTGCTGACTAGAAATCAATAGTATTAGCTAGTGCTAGCTAACATCAACATTAGGTAGCCGCTAGCTAACGTTAACGTTAGGTAGCCTAACCTGAACCCTGCCAACTGCACAATGTTTAGCTAGCCATCTCGTGACTTTGCCTGGAACGCTACCAAGTTGTGAGTCCTGACTTGAAGTTGTAACTTACGGGCTAAAAATTGTGTCTGGAACGCAGCATAACACACATGAATACCAACTGGAGACGAAACAGAACAGTACAATGATCTGACACAGGGAAACACAGAGACTAAATACAACAGGTAACGAGGAAACAAGAGGCAGGTGACACAAGGGCTGGGAAACAGGTGGAAAACATTAGGTAATCACACAGGTGGGAAAACATGGAAGTAAAACTAGACATCACAAGGGGAGACAGACAACCTTTCAAAATAAGACAGGAAACAGAACTAAATACAAAACAGACTACCAAAATAAGACAAAACACCAAAACCATAACAGTTATGTTTTCCCGTGAAGTAATTTCTTAATTTTCTGTTCAGTGCCATTGTTTATAGTTTTTTGTATTTTATTTTTTTCCCTGGGATGTGTTCTTTGTTGAAAAGAATTTATTTACAATAGCTTTACATAAATATTTGTACATTTGACATACTATTATTATATACATATGTATATATTGTTGTTGCTGTTAGTTTCTTTTTTGATAGCATACGGATGCGTTAAATAATTTTTTATTTATTGTAATTACATTTTCTATTTTCCTGTGAAGCATTTATTTCATTCTTTGTTCAATACCCCTTTGCTCATAGTTTATTTTCTGTTTTACCCTGTGGTGTGTGTTCTTTCTCACTTTATAAAAAATATATTGAAAAGAAGTATTTATTTAGTTTTAAATAAATATTTGTATATTTTCCAGCAATTTGACATTTCTTTCCCTTTTCTTAAAATAGTTTTTTTTGACTTGTCTTTGTATTTGCTAACCTTTGCAACTCATTTATAAATGCTCTGTAAAGCATAACAAGTCCTCACTTTAGATGGGCTCATGCCATGTAGTCAACTAATCAATAGTAACTCATGAGTTAATCATGAATTGATGTGTTGGTAAGTGCTTGTTAAAGATGCATTAACACTAACTATCTGTACATATATTTCTGGAGACATGTCCAAATAGAACAATACATGTGTGTCCAGGTTCTGTTAGCCTTTGCAACTCATTTATAAATGCTTTGTAAAGCATAGAAAGTACTCACTTTAGATGGGCTCACACAATATACTTAACTAATCATCAGTAACTCCTGAATTAGGCATGTATTACATTATTGGTAAGTATTTGTAACAGATGTGTTAACACCCCAGCTATTAGTTCAGGCCTTTTTCTAAATCATAACATTTTATTTAAGGCATGAACAAATGTAGTTGTAGATAGTCTGTTAATCATTAACTACCTAGTTTTAAACAACCTTTTACGTTCCTGAGTACCTAGTTAATAATGGTAAAATGACTTCATTTACAAATGTTGTACTGATTAGAATGAATGTAGGAGCAATGCTTTACAAATGATGATGGGAAAATTATTTCATTTACAAAGAGTTATTTCAATATTTATTAAGTATAAATCATGTACTTGATGTTCATGATGAACAACATATGAACAATTAATAAGTCATGATGAACAAACCATTAACTAAGAGTTTACTAATGCTTAACAAATGGTGAGTTATGGATAGTTATTATAAAGTGCTACCGACAGTTCATTTTGAAGATAATTAATACCCAAAAATAGTAATTGTATAGAGCACTACAATTGTTTTTTTTTATGATTCATTCCTTTTGGAGGCTCTTCAGTTTTAATAGAAATCACAAAAGCAAGTGGCTATTTGTAGTGAAATTGTTAACATACATGTTGTATAAAGAATTGTTTTTTTATTTTACCATGTAGCAGTTGGTCTCTTTTTGGTTGTCTAAAAAAATCGTTACTTCCCATCTCTGTCTATAAGCGATATCACCACATGGGCTCAGGACTACTTTGGCAAACCTTTGTCAAGTACCACAATACGTAGTTACAGCCGCAAATGCCAGCTAAAACTGTACTGTGCCAAAAGGAAGCCCTATGTTAACAGTGTCCAGAAGCGCCGTCAACTTTTCTGGGCTCGGAGGCATCTGGGATGGACCATCACACAGTGGACACGTGTACTGTGGTCAAATGAATCAGTATTTCAGGTATTTTTTGGGAGAACGCCGTGTGCTCCGGACCAAAGAAGAAAAGGATCATCCAGACTGTTACCAGCAACAAGTCCAAAAGCCAGGGTCTGTCATGGTATGGGGTTGTGTCAGTGCCCTTGGCAAAGATAAGTTGCACTTCTGTGATGGCACCATTAATGCTGAAAAGTACATAGAGATTTTGGAGCACAATATGCTGCCTTCAAGAAGACATCTTTTCCAGGGACGTCCATGCATATTTCAACAAGATAATGCAAAACCACATTCTGCACACATTACAAAGTCCTGGCTGCGGAGGAAGAGGATACGGGTACTTGACTGGCCTGCCTGCAGTCCCGACCTGTCTCCAATAGAGAATGTGTGGCTCATTTTGAAGCGCAAAATGCGACAACGAAGGCCCCGTACTGTTGCCCCCCTTAAGACTTGTTTGCAGCAAGAATGGAACAAAATGACACCTGAAACACTTCATCACTTGGTGTCTTCAGTCCCTAAAGGTCTTTTAAGTGTTGTGAAAAGGAATGGCAACATTACAAAGTGGTAAATGCTTTACTGTTCCAACTTTTTTTGAAATGTGTTGCAAGAACCAAAATAGAAAATTTTGTTTTTTTGAAACAAAAACAATAAAAATCATGAGGAACACATTAAATTATGTGCTGTTGTATTGTCTGCAATGAAATACAAGTCAAAGTACATTTAGAAATCACTACTTTTTTTTTTTATTTGTGTTTTCCATACTGTCTCAACTTTTTCTGATTTGGGGTTGTACATAACATTTATGAACTCTGTAGTTTTGTTGTGTTCTTGTGGGTTTAGCAAGTCAATATTGAAATCTCTGCAGAAACATTTGTTTGTGTGCTATTGTTGTTACTGAACATTTCTGATATTTTTTTCCCTTAAACATGCCAATATTTGATCCTGGTTTCCTATGAATGCAACTAATGAGAATGTTTTGTTTTTTCCCTTTCAATTTGTACTGTGATGTGATGATTCCATGATTGTATCAAGACCAAAATACATTTCATTTTCTAGTTTACATTGATATATTTTGTAAATATATAATGCAACTCCCCCAATCTTTGATAAAAACAGTTTGTATCTCTCAATCTCAACCAAATCATGATGTTCTACCATGAGCCAAGTCTCTGTTGTTGCAATTTATTTATTTTTCCCCAGTTGTTTTAGGCACTGAGTGGTTTCAATTTTCAACTCTCAGCAAGAAAGTCAAAAGTTTATTTCCAATAATACAAGATGGCTAATATAGGTGTAAATAAAGAGGTCGAAATGTAAATTGAAATGTACTGAAATGGGTTTTAAAGACCCATGCTGCACTTAAATGGTTCAATAAAAAAAACTAATAAAGATAGCATAAACATCCAAAAATACATATTTGAATATTTAAGAAGTTAATATATTATGTGCAGGATAAAACAATTATTATTTTTAGATATTCTGTACATATACTTTCATTAACCTTCTAGGGGGCATGTAACGCCATTTGTCATCAGACAGTGACAGTGCACCATTAAATATTAACCTAATAATAATTGTCACACCCCTGCTACGTATGTCAACATTTTTGACTTCTTTTCTGGTGGTTTACGTGCTTTTTTCAATGCTTTAGGCACTTTGTTTTAACGGTTTTGATGCTTTACTCAATGTTTTGCCACGTTGTCGGTGGTTTTGGCGTCTTTTACGATGTTTATGACACTTTCTGTTGTTTTTGTCACTTTTCAGACAATTTTGACGCTTTTTTGCTGCCTTTTTTCAACGTATTTGTTGCTGGCTGAGGAACTTTTTGCGGGGCTTTATGATGCCCAAAATGTAAATGAGAAGACTACAGTATATGAGACATGCAATAATACAGTAAAAATACTTGACTTTTTCTCTTCAATAAAAGCATGTCAATAAACTCTACATGTCTGGCCCTTGATGTGATTCTCAGTTTCCAGTGTGGCTCTTAGGGAAACTGAGTTTCTTCAGCATCATTTTAATATTTATCTAGTCCATCTATTTGAATAGTCACTTGTCACTTTAAGGGGATTTTCACAACTGCCTAATTTAGACACCATGCTGCAGTTTCTTCAGCATCATTTTAATATTTATTTAGTCCATCTATTTGAATAGTCACTTGTCACTTTAAGGGGACTTTCACACCAGCCTAATTTAGACACCATGCTGCAGTTTCTTCAGCATCATTTTAATATTTATTTAGTCCATCTATTTGAATAGTCACTTGTCACTTTAAGGGGACTTTCACACCTGCCTAATTTAGACACCATGCTGCAGTTTCTTCAGCATCATTTTAATATTTATCTAGTCCATCTATTTGAATAGTCACTTGTCACTTTAACGGGACTTTCACACCAGCCTAATTTAGTTAGGTTGAATCGCACTAGAGTTTGTTTTCCTTCTTGGTATGGTTCGTTGGGTAGGTGGAATGCAACAATTACACTCTGATGTGCACCAGAAGTGGACCAAACAAGCGTACGCTTTCAAATGAACTCTGGAGCAATTTGTTTGTGGTGAGAACGTGATCCGACCTGGAAGAGACCCAACTGCTGGAAGAACTGTGCATGTTTGGACTAAACCAGCTGCTGTGGTCAGCTGTGCTGTGCTATGATGACCAGGGCTAAAGTCAACCCATGCAGTTGCCTCTCCATAGAAGGACTTATTAGGCAAAAACACATGTTGTCTTCTGGCTTTTCCTCCTTCCTTGGTTTACAACCGGGAGTTCCGTTGGAATTTTCCTGCATGTTAATTCTGACCAATCGAAGAGTAGTTTAGGGAATGTGTTCAAGGACACATCTGGCCAATGATGTGAATGTTGTCACGTGACTTGTGTTGCTGCATTGTGCTTCATTTCACCAACTTATCAGCTGATTTGGACCAGAGCAAACTGTGTGGTGTGAAAAAGAACTGAAACAGTTGCAAATGCTACAATGTATTATTTTTTGCCCTTGGTCTTGACCAAATTAGTCGAACTACAGAAGTGAAAGCACCCTAAAATTTAAATTCTTTGCAGCGGGTCAAAAAAAACAGTGCTTCATCCACGGTAACCACGGTGACACTGTTGACCATTGGACACCTTAAAAGTTTTGATAAATATCCTCTTCTCCATGAATGTCCAAAGTTTCTTCACAAAATGGCTTGGTTACATTTCCATAGTCATCTTCTTCTTCTTCTTCTTCTTCTTCTTCTTCTTCTTCTCTGTTTTCCTCTACGCTGAAACAGACCTCGTTGGTCTTCATAATACTTGCCCTTGGGCCCGCTTCCTCATAGTCATGATCTTCGTCGCTCTCTGGCTCCACATAATCATTGGTCTCCTCTTCCTCCCCTTTCCCTGCTTCCTCTTTCTTCTTGGTGTCCATTGGATCAACATTTTCATAGTCAGCCTCGTCATCCTCGTTATCTTCATCATCATTCCTGACTCTGACAGCCACTGAAACACAAGCATCATGAACATCAGAAGAAATTCTTTACAAGCATTTGAACTCATTGGATGAATGTGTACTGTGTGAGCACAGACATTGAGTTTGGAGGAGGGCTCCAGTGTGCTTGGCTCGTAGTCTTCTCTTGCAGACCAGACAGACCACCACCAAGACCAGCAGGAGCAGCAGCAGACCCCCAGCAGCTACTAAAGAGACCAGCGGCAACAAATGCACTAGGAAAGACAAACATTCAACAGTTAATCCTACATTTTGTAAATTCTTTTACATACTAACTGCTATTTTTTAAGAGAAGACTCTTTTTTTCTTTCTTCAAACAACTTTTGAAGCGTTTCCACCGTTGAGACTGATTTCCAATATCGGAATGAAATCCTGAGAGTCTTGCTAGATTTGGGGCGCTCCCGTTGTCTCAATCGTTTGTTGTAAGGTAGTCAAAAAACTCAGTCTGAGTCACTATTTTTACCGTATTGACGTTCTGACAAAATCAATATAAAATAAAATATAAAATAAATACAGTGCATTTACTTTTAAAACACAGGACTTTAAACCAGGAGACCAGGTTCAAGTCCCGCTTGAAAATAAAAGTAAATGGTGAGGGTTTTTTTTATTTAACTTTACAGAACAAACTGAGCTACGTCACATTCAGCGTCACATGCATAATCAGAAGTAAAGTTACTTGATTTTAACCCAAACCACAATGTTTTTCCTAAACCTAACTAAATAGTTTTGGTGCCTAAACATAACCAAACTGTGACCATCCTTAAAACCGTGACCACTACGTTCTCTGTTTTAGAGATGGAAAATGCTCTTGTGGGTCGTATTTAAGAGTAGAAATAAACTACCTATTTCATCATATGATTTAAAGGACATGTTGCAAATTTGGTTTCGTCCATGAATGCATTTTAATGCATTGGCCTAGTCTCGCATTGCCAGGCCTATCTCCACAGTGCTGTGGAGTATGGACTAGCTACACCACACATACATTCTGGTAAAGAAGAAAATAACAACGAACTTTCTTCAAAACTTGCCATTTTCAGCATGTAGTTTGCTAACTCATAGTAACTCGACAGTAATATGGCTGGTACATATACAATCATGCAGCTCATTATTTCTCTATCCGCTTTACTGGAAATCAGCCATTTACAGGAAGTAGTCTATGTATCATTCAAATATTGTTGATAAAACATTGTAAAATTTTGTTCAATTATTTTTTGTTCATTCTACTTACTTTTAATGACGACACTAATTGATGCTGTCTGTGTAGAAGTGAATCTTCTCGAGGACAGTGTGACTTCATACACACAGCTGTAGTTGCCCCGGTGCTCATACTCAGCCACCGGGAAGGAGAAGGAGGCTGACTGGTTGACCGCTGGCTCTGTGTTGGTGAGGTTTGAACCAGAGAAGAGGAGATGGAAGACACCTCCAGGATAATGGGAGGAAGTGGAGCAGGTGAAGACAAAGCTGAAACCCCTGGTGATCTGAGCACCTTCAGGGCCCCAGACCAGCCCTCTGTTAGGAGATGTTAGGGAGATGTTGGGCTGCTGCAGAGGCACTAAAGTAAGTGGAAAAGTACAAAAGGGACAAGAGTATTAGGATAGTTTATAGTTTAAATTAATCAATCAACTTAAATCAAGATGGCAAATGTGAGCAAAAGTTTTGGCATGTTGACCCTCTATTGCACAAACATATATACAAACATATATACATATATATACATACATATATATATATATATATATATATATATATATACATATATATATATACATATATATATACATGCAGCTGCAGGCACCCTGCTTGCTGAGAGAGGAGTATCTTGCTGCTGTTCCTATTTACATGTTGTGATTTTTATAGTCACAGCGTGTACAAATAACAACGACACATAAGACACAGTCATCTTCTAACTGCATATAAAAAAGGCAAAGCAGTGCTACTTGGGCGGAGTGATTTGCTTGCAGCTCTGCTGCTGATGCTAGATGCATTTTCAACATCCACCTACTCTGTTTGCTGTTAGCTAGCTAGCTGTCGTCTGAGACCAGAGAGTGTTCAGCCAGATGGATTGCACACAAAATGGATATATATCATATATATCCATATATATGCTACAAATACACACGGGACTGGTGCATGATGATTATTACTGAAGCCTGACTGAACACACTCAGTCATCCCAGAGGACAGCTAGCTAGCTAGCAGCTAACAGGGTAGGTGGATGTTGAAAATGCATCTTGTCATGTAAGGGCCCTGTTCATGTTACACAGACATTTTAATTGCATTTTGTGTCTGTTAAGATACACAAAGGCACTATTTAATTTATGCCCCCATAACTGCCGTTTAGCTAAGTGGGAGCAGTGGGCATTAGCTGCAGCAGCTCTGTCTAGGTAGCTGCTGTTGCGCTAACTGTTTTTGCTATAGACAGGTCTTGCATAGTTATATTTAACAAGATTAACGTAAAACTTGGCCGGAGCTCTCCTTTAACATAGATTTTCTTTAGGGCTTTATTTTGTGGTATCGGATTGGTGCATAAACTCCAATACGTCCCTATACCGATAACAGCTTTTTAGGCAGTAGGCCTATCGGAGGCGAAACCGATACTGGTATTTGTTTTGTATTTCTCGGCGTTCATTTGAGTATGTTTTTATTGTTTTGTTATTAATCACCACCAGTTTTGCACTTATCAATTTTTCTGTCCAGCTTCATCAAAACATTTTTTTATCAGCCTTTGCATAAGGTGGTGGTGTGACACCCGCCCGGTGACTTGTTTGAATTTGGTCGGACTGATCTCAGACAGAGTGTTTCAGGCAAAGGCTCTGCAGAAATGGGCAGTATGAATGAGTATGAGTTTTTTTTTTTTAACATCAAAGCAGGTAAACCCATTCTAATAGACCCCAAGAGTACAAATATGACGCTGAAAAGGAGTAGTACAGTAGGCTATCTATATGCAAATGAAAATTATGTCAGTTAATCTTTATGTGGGGAAGTGAGATCAGATTAGAAACGGTTATTCAAGATGCATACTGTATGGAGAAACCTTCTACTGGCAGGTGTGACCACATGCTTAGAGCTGTTCACTTTTGATCAGATCACTCAGGACGGATGCATGTTTTTAGTTAAGTGGCAGCAGTCTGAAGTTGCGGCAGAATCAGAAGTACTTCTGAGATATCATTTATCAGTCTAAGACCCATTTCCCATCAAATAACAAATAATAATAAAAGACACCAAGGAAACGTGTTCGTACTTCGGGAGTGTTTTAATCCAAACCACTAAACTTAAATGTAATGTCCGCTCATGAGACTGATACCTCACGGAGCTCTGTAGCTGGCTACCAGTAACCTATTGTCGGTCAAACTTAACTACTAACTGTTGCTGATATGAGTGACAGCTCACAGAGCTCTGTAGCCGCTAGGGCTGGTACGGTTCATGAAAAACATCCGAACCGTACGGTCCACTTGTCTTGGTTCGGGCGCATGTGTGCCGCACGGTTCGACCAAGGGGGCAGGCTTCTCTCCTCAGAGCGAAGCCGCCATTTTGCTAGCCCTGTTCCCATCACCCCCGTTAGCATCCCATTGACTGCAATTCATTTTGGCGTCACTTTGACAGCCAATAACTTTACATCTGAAGCGTTTAAAGACTTGATTTGTCCGTTGTTTATTTCTTAAGAAACACGACAATGTACACAAGGCTACATTACCTTGTACCTCACGTTATGGCTCCGTAGCAGACGTTTTTATAAAAATAGGCTAACGATTGCGTCATAACCACGCGACTCACTGTCGCATTGTAGAGGAATTACCGTATAGTACAGGAGAAGCTCGCAGGCAGTTTCGACGTACATTAGCCGTTTAGTTTAATTACTATTGTTAACTAGCATTTCAGTTAGCAATAATTAGCCTGTGCCTATGTTATCTCCTTACATATACCTATGCTCTCCGTCTCTGATAGATTGGGAACGATTGAGATTTCTCTTGGCACAGCTACCAGAAGACTTACAACGTTCAGAGACGTTGTTCACATCACATTGGCGGCGGAAAGCTAAGTTTGCAGCTGCGCAGTAACGCTCAGTAACACTTAACCATCACCGTCAAAAACAGCGGGATCGCTGTGTCCATTTTATATACTGTCTATGGGTTTGACGCATGCACAATTTAGCCTCGTGCCCGTCAGGTGCCCGTATGACAGTGTGTTTCCCATCTGTGCAAAAGAAGAGGTGTGGACAAGTTACCAACAAAACGTATGGCGAAATACCGTGTAAAACATTTCCGACCGTCCTGCCAACCTGTATTCATTTTAACATCAACGCTGTAACCATTGTTGGTCATCTTATTTTAAAAAAGTAATTAGTTTCCATTACAAATTACTTCTCTCAAAAAGTAATTGAGTTAGTAACTTAGTTACCACATTGTAAAACTAATTAGTTACTCAGCAAAGTAACAGTGACGTTATTTTTTATGCTCTATAACGCTATTATATATAACGCCTTGGTCACTTGTTGCTGACCCGAAAAATCGAGCGTTGCTTTAACAGAGTGGCTCCGTCTCCATCGCTGGAGCTCACGCTAGCTGCATTTGGGCTTAGGGTTATTATGGTGTTATTATGGGGTTATTATGGGGTTGGGTTAGCAGCAGCAACAAGTGTCTTGTTAGCATGTGTTGATGTGAGGTGCTTCATAAGATTCGTTGCTTGAGGCAGACGTGGATAAAGTCTTTTTTCCTGGGCATAGCGTGAATGTTACATAAACAATGTTGTCTTTAATTTCAATGAGCGAGAAGTTGGGCCGGTACTTCCAGTTCGAGAACGCTACCTTTGAATTTCCCTGGCTCGTCGCCATTTAGTTTATTTTAGTGGTAGTGAGACAGCGTGAGCAGGGCATCCGCCCACCCAGCCAATCATCGCATTTGTAACGGTGTCATCTCCCCCCTCCCCCCACCCGTTGCTCTCTCCAGGCAGCTGATGTGTAGCCAAAGCCTGTCACCTCGCGCTTCATTCAACCAAATTGTAGTAACGCGCCACTTTACATTCTCAGTAACGATAACGGCGTTGCAATGATGGGTAAAGTAATTCATTAGATTACTCTTTTACTGAAAAAATAACACCGTTAGCAACGCCGTTATCTTTAAACGCCGTGACCCTAAAACCGGGATACGAACCGAACCGTGGGTTTTGTGAACCGTACCAGCCCTAGTAGCCGCATCAAGCGACGACCCGCTGTTGCCTACTTTCGTAGGATATCATATGAATTGGTATTCATACATTTTTATATGATATTATACAAACCTGTTCATAAGAATAAGAAATAGTCGTGTGGATGTGCGGACAGTTTATTGTTGTTTATTGTTTACTAAGATTACCATCAGTCATCACCGCAGTGAAGACTATTCTTCCTGGGGTTCAACACATACAACCGACAGCTCATGGAGCTCTGTAGCCGGCTAATGATAAAAATACTGTCAACAATAGGTTAGCTATTATTATTTTTATTATTTATTTTTATCATTACTTAGAATTCCTCATGGGGGTGACAGAAACTATACACTATAGCTTTAAAGAAATCATCCTACAGATTTGACTAGATCATCTTTAAAAAAAAATCTGTACAATCCAAAGACCTTTATGATGGAAAGTTATTAAAAGCTTGAATTTTGGTCGAACAGCATGACATTGCATGGCAACCATTTTGCATCTTTTGCTATAAAACAAGAAGTTGTTGCAACTCAAACGTAAATTGTCCATTCTGCCTGAAATAACTCATGCTTGATAAGAGTAATGTAACACTAGGAAGAAACAAGAGCTTTTCTTCCTTATATGGTCTGCTCATGAATATTTAGATGAACTGCGTGCTGATTGGTTGGTTTACAACCTGCAAATTGAGGAGAGAGGGGAGGGGCTGCTCCTCTCAGCATACGGGCTGGCTCGACTCCTCTGCTCCTCACAGAACACAGAAGAGAGAGACTGTTTTGGCGGCCACAGCAGAGAAATACCTCGCGGGCTACACAATACTGGTGTCTTTTGTACAGGAAGTTGCCAGATTTGTCGCTAGTCGCATTTTTGAAAAAAGTCGCTAAACTCATCCACTAATGTTATTGTACAAAGCATCAGAGACACCGTTTAGTTACAGTTTAGTCATCCTCCAGTGTGTGGCGCGCACACACACACACACACACACACACACACACTAGGGATCGACCGATTTATCGGCCGGCCGATATATCGGGCCGATATTTGCGTTTTTTATGTGTATTTGCATTGGCCGATACGCAGCTGCTGCGTTTGCCGATTTCCCCGGCATTATTTACAGTCGGGCATCCACAAAAGCAGCTCTGTGTTGCTAGGGACGCTTCCATTCACATGCAGTCAGACCATGCACTGCCCCTCCCCCACTAGCAGAGTGCTGGAACTCTGCTAAGACAACGGTGAGTTTTAAACTTTCAAAGTATCTTTTAACTGTTTGACTTAGCTGAAATATTGCCATACACTTAGCCGATACAAACACTGGTCATAGGATTAAGTAATGCCGATGTGTTTCCGTGCTATTTTTGGGAGTTTGACTCAGCGATCACCTGGCTGACACACACCACAGCGTCCAGACACACACACACACACACACACACACACACACACACACACACACACACACACACACACACACACACACACACACACACACACACACAGCTAAAGAGCACACACCAGACAGCTGGGCGGAGTTGCCATCGCAGTCAGAGTGCAGCCCCCCCGCTCAAGAAGAGCATAATGATGACAGATATGTTTTATACGTAGTTGAATATGAATTTGTGTTAACGTTTATCATGTACCAGACATACGTGGACGTTGTTCCGTGGTTCCGTGGTATTTTTGGGAGTATTCAGCGACCAGCTGGCTGAGGTTAGGACAGTATGTGTGTCTGTCTGTGTCTCTCCGAAAGACACACACAACACACACGTCGGACATAAGTGCACCGTGTTGTGTTTAGAGCCGTTTGCTGACGTTATCATTATCAATCCAGGTCAATGGTGGTTGAGTTTTTCAGTCAGCGTCAGCTACCAAACATGACTTTGTGTGTGTGTGTGTGTGTGTGTGTGTGTGTGTGTGTGTGTGTGTGTGCGTGCCACACATCACAGCGATTATATGAGAGTGCTGCTTTTAAAACTTTGAGATATGTTTTATATGTGGTTGAATATTTATACCTTTTAACGTTGATGCAGTTTAGAACAGAAACTTGAACAATTTGTTTCTTAATGTGCATCTGACTTTACATTATTTTCCTCTGCTGATTTATGTTCTGTGGTTGACAAATCTGGCAGCTTCTTTTACATTTTCGTTTAGACCTACTAGTGTGTAGTCTTTGCATATTAGGCGGCATATTAGCCTTAGACCTGCTCATTTTATTTCATGTAGAAAATTGAGGGAGCAAAAGCAGTATCAGCTCCAAATATCGGCTCAAGAAAATCGGCAGCCCGTATCGGACATCGGCTAAGGCTGATGTAAAAAACACACACACACACACACACACACACACACACACACACCTTCCAAATGTTCTTCTTTCTAAAGCACAGCTCATGTGCGATCCTAGTGCTCCAGGTTATAGCGGGTCTGTGAAGGTATGCAGGCCCAGCGGCAAGACAGCATACCGGGCAGGGAGCAGCTGGCTGTGACGGCAGATTGTGGAGGTTCTAAAGTCCGACATTGTCATACCAAATTTGCAATTAGATTTTTTTTCCTAAAACGACCCATATTTGAGCTCTAAATAGTTGATTTCTCGGATAAAAAAGTCTCAGAATTGATTTTAGTATTGGAATAACAGACGAACAATGTATAAAATGTCTGAGATGTGCGCAACCTTAAGAAGACTAGCTGATCTCAGGTCTGCAGTGTATGTAAATTTCGGGCCGTGACAAAGACAGCCCTTGAGCCAAATAAGGGACAGGAAGCGAGTTGACGTCAACTAGGCGGCTCGTTGGGATTTGCCCGTTTTCAGAGGCAGTTTCAAATAGTGAGATTAGCAGAGAAAAGAGGTGTCTATGGGATTTTGAGGTTCTATGTATGTCCTATTTACCCATCAAACTGTTGTTATTCAACTATGACAAGGTAAAATCGGTTTTGCATTCTATCACCCCTTGAAGATATCTACATGCCAATATATGACTTATAGTCATAGCATAATATATACTATATCATTGCATTTTCCTAAGGCACTGTTCATTAACAAACTCCTTGCTATATTCCTGTACTGTTTCTTTATGTTTGGTTATTCTTGGTAATGCTATTCTGTGTTACTTGTTGTGTTGTTTTATTAGATTATTTATCCATTAATCTTACCAGAAACAGAGAGTCTGACGAAGTCACTTTGGGGTGAGATGAAGTCTTGACTTGAACTCCTTGTCTGATACTGACACTGGTACGATCCTTCATTGTGAAAGTCCACTTGGACAATGTTGAAGGTAGCAGAGTTGGTACGTGTTTCTGTTTTTCTGGATGAGCCTGAGGAGTGCTGCAGGGTGAATGTCCCACCTAAAACCTGAGTTGAGATCAAACAAGTGATGCCAACGTCTTGACCCCAGGTAACCTCACCAACAGGATTCATGGATATGCTGGGTTTCGGGAGGCTCACTGAAAGAAATAAAATGTTAGAGTGAAAAATATATAACCTTGAGCTGAGATATATTTTCAGTTTTAAGATAAGATAGACTTTATTAATCCCACACTGGGGAAATTCCCTTGTTGTTTTACAAGTTGGCTGAATTGCTTAATTAATATATTGTTTTGTTTATTGCAGAAGTTAGATGAGAAAATTGATACCACTCACAAGTGTCTCCTCATATAACTCTCAACAAGAAAGCCAATAACTTTACGGAGTGTCTATTTGCACCCCCGGTACGAATAGCCTCGGCCACACAGCTGAGCTATTCACACCCTGTGACGCAACAACAAAAACACATTGCTCGCGTTCATGGCCGACGTTCATCTTCCTTGACAGCAGAAACTGGCATGTTAAGAAAGTTTTGTCTCTAACGTTTATACCAATTTAATTTCTAGCGGAAAATGGATATTACAGTTGCGCTTTCTGTCTTCAGTGAACCTACCTAGCAACCGAGGCTTGAAGACACCATGTAGTAAACAGTTATCCTCCACTCCTCAAGAACTGTTAGGTGAGTGGTTAGAGTACTGAGCTGTGGTCTGGGAGTCCTGGATTTGATTCCCCAGTGAGGATATCTTGTTTTTTTCATTTTGGATTGGAGAATTTGCATGCCATTGCGCAAGTCAGGGTGGTGGGGGAAGACTCACAAATATTCATTATGGGACTCATCCCTGAATGGCTAGTACTCGTTGCCTGCTCTGGTTGGGTTGGTTAGGTTAGTGGGATTGGTTATGGTTAGGGTAACCATATTGGACACTGCAACGATAATTAAGGGTGCTCCGATCGATCGGTCACCGATCGGTATCGGCCGATAATGGCTTTAAATAGTTTGATTGGTGGTCTCCATAAATGCCGATCAGATAGGCCGATCAGATGACGCACTACAATGGATGTAACACTCAGATTCCTGAAGGATGTTTGACAACCTCTGGTCCGTCTGGTTTTATTTTCTAAAAAACTTGTAAAACATCAACCATGTTGTCCACAATCAATCTATGGACATCATTCTTTTCAGGAAAATCTGGGCTATTAGAATATGTGTGCTGCAGTGAGGTCACTTGAATACTACACCATTTTGTAGGACCTTAAAGATAAATAAATAAATAAATAAAACGGAAGCAGGAATCTCACAGATATGTATTGATATGACACACGGATCAATAAAACCTAAGCCAATCTCCTGTCTAAATCACTTCTCATATGTATTAAGAGTCAAACTGTGAAGAAATTAACATTATAACTTATACAGTTGACAAAATATCTACATTTTTTCAAAAAAAGTCCAAACGCTTTTGCCCTCATGACATGCACTTATGCCAATAATCAAAATAATAATGTCATATTTATTTATATAACACTCACAGTTCTGCTACATATATATATATATATATATATATATATATATATATATATATATATATATATATATATATATATATATATATATTTGGAGTCACCCAGTGAAAAAATAAACATAATTAACATTATAAGACATATAAACGACAAGCTATTTACATTTCTCCATAAAAGGCCCAAATGTATCCAAAAAATCAAAACAGTGAGGCTCCCTTCTCTGTAGAACGGGTTACAAAGCGAATAGATGATCTTTGTAGTCAAAGAACACCTTTTGTTCACTTGGTTGCATCGTTGCTGGCTTGTAGTGAGCCATCACAGCCATTCCCTATCATAGAAGATCTCTGCTCTCGAAAGACCGGTTTCCATTGGTTTGCAGACAATAACAAAGCCCCAATGCATTCTGAGAAACCAGAGCACGGAAGCAAACGCCAATCAGCGGAGAAATACGGCCGAAAAATCATAAATTATGGACATAACGTTTATCGATCTTGGATGTAAGAGTTTGGATTTATTGCTCAACCACCCCGAAAAAAGGCACAAGTTCCAGGCTGGATACAAAACCTCCCGTGAAGGCTAGAAGGACAGCAAAGAGACGCTCGTTAGCGTTAGCTTGTTGGCTGCTGGGGACAGAAAAAAGTAAGACGATCGATCTTATGGTTATTAAATGATTAAAATATGATTAAACGGTGCCGCGCACTACTCCTGAGAACATTTTCTACATGGAGCTAAAATGGCGGCGTCCCTACATTCAGCGGTCTGGCAGTTCTACAAGGTGTCTGAACGGCGGCAGAACAGCAGTTGGCCCGCGGCTGGCCGCGGAACGAAGACAGTAGGAAGGCGGCTACCGCTTTTAAAAAGCGGCTGCCACTGGTGGTGCGCCAGCAAACGTGTTTGTGATTACACCATTCTGACGCTTCTACTGCCTCTGGAGCACCGCCGGTGGTCCGCCGACTCATTGCTATCTGGGAAAATAACAATACATTAGTGATTAGCAACGTGTGTGTCAAGGAAATACTACGAGGTGTAAATCTCCAAAGACATTTCAACACCACCAACCTCATCAGACATTTGAAGGTTAGTCACAGAAAGGAGGATGAGGAGTTTTCAAAGTTAGCTAACGCTAAGGCAGAGCGGAGTCGTGTAACTAGCAGCTCCGGCGCCGCTCAAACAGCTGTTTTCCCGTGTGTGTGTGTGTGTGTGTGCTGAACAAATGTCTGCAGTGACTGAGAGGACATTTTTTATATTTTAAGCTAGGACAAAAAACGTCTTCCAGCAATCGGTGATCGGCCCCAAAAATCCTGATCGGAGCACCCTTAACAATAATATTCCAAAAAGGTGCAATACATGAGTCGTATGGATAACTGTGTGTAGATATATGCCAATGTAAATGCACAGGGTGCAAATAGCATACATTGATATTTGTACCTGATGGGGTATTAATAGAACACATTGCTGTGTGCACCGGGGTACAAATAGCATTCATTTCTAATTCCACCAAGGGTGCAAATAGCATACACTGCTAATTGTACCAGGGGTGCAAATAGCCTCACCCATAACTTTATCTCCTAAAATGTTTAAACATCAATTTTTGGGAAACTGATTGATTTCCTTACCAGTAACAGAGAGGCTGACAGAGTCACTTGAGGAGGTGAAGTTTTGACCTGCAACTGTTATCTTATACTGACACTGGTATGATCCTTCATTGTGAAAGTCCACTTGGACAATGTTGAAGGTAGCAGAGTTGGTACTTGTTTCTGTCTTTCTGGATGAGCCTGAGGAGTGCTGCAGGGTGAATGTCCCACCTAAAACCTGAGTTGAGATCAAACAAGTGATGCCAACGTCTTGACCCCAGGTAACCTCACCAACAGGATTCATGGATATGCTGGGTTTTGGGAGGCTCACTGAAAGAAATAAAATGTTAGAGTGAAAAATGTATTACCTTGAGCTGAGATATATTTTTCAGTTTTCCATCCATCCATCGTCGTCCGCTTATCCGTGGTCGGGTCGCGGGGGGAGCAGCTCCAGCAGGGGACCCCAAACTTCCCTTTCCTGAGCCACATTAACCAGCTCTGACTGGGGGATCCCGAGGCGTTCCCAGGCCAGGTTGGAGATGTAATCCCTCCACCTAGTCCTGGGTCTTCCCCGAGGTCTCCTCCCAGCTGGACGTGCCTGGAACACCTCCCTAGGGAGGCGCCCAGGGGGCATCCTTACCAGATGCCCGAACCACCTCAACTGGCTCCTTTTGACGTGAAGGAGCAGCGGCTCTACTCCGAGCTCCTCACGGATGACTGAGCTTCTCACCCTATCTCTAAGGGAGACGCCAGCCACCCTCCTGAGGAAACCCATTTCGGCCGCTTGTACCCTGGATCTCGTTCTTCGGTCATGACCCAACCTTCATGACCATAGGTGAGGGTAGGAACGAAAACTGACCGGTAGATCGAGAGCTTTGCCTTCTGGCTCAGCTCTCTTTTCGTCACAACGGTGCGATAAACTGAATGTAATACTGCCCACGCTGCGCCGATTCTCCGACTAATCTCCCGCTCCATTGTCCCCTCACTCACGAACAAGACCCCAAGGTACTTAAACTCCTTCACTTGGGGTAAGGACTCATTCCCTACCTGGAGAAGGCACTCCATCAGTTTCCTGCTGAGAACCATGGCCTCAGATTTAGAGGTGCTGATCCTCATACCAGCTGCTTCACACTCGGCTGCAAACCGATCCAGTGAGTGCTGAAGGTCACAGGCCGATGATGCCATCAGGACCACATCATCTGCAAAGAGCAGCGATGAGATCCCCAGCCCACCGAACTGCAACCCCTCCCTACCACGACTACGCCTCGATATCCTGTCCATAAATACTACGAACAGGATTGGTGACAAAGCGCAGCCCTGGCGGAGGCCAACCCTCACCTGGAACGTGCCCGACTTACTGCCGAGAACCCGGACACAGCTCTCGCTTTGGTCATACAGAGATTGGATGGCCCTGAGAAGGGACCCCCTCACCCCATACTCCCGCAGCACCTCCCACAAAGTCTCCCGGGGGACCCGGTCATATGCCTTCTCCAGATCCACAAAACACATGTAGACTGGATGGGCATACTCCCAGGCTCCCTCCAGGATCCTTGCTAGAGTAAAGAGCTGATCCGTTGTTCCACGACCAGGACGGAATCCGCATTGTTCCTCTTCAACCTGAGGTTCGACTATCGGCCGAACCCTCCTTTCCAGTACCTTGGAGTAGACTTTACCAGGGAGGCTGAGAAGTGTGATACCCCTGTAATTGGTACACACCCTCTGGTCCCCCTTTTTGAAGAGGGGAACCACCACCCCGGTCTGCCACTCCTTTGGCACTGTCCCAGACTTCCACGCAATGTTGAGTAGGCGTGTCAACCAAGACAGCCCCTCCACACCCAGAGCTTTCAGCATTTCTGGACGGATCTCATCAATCCCTGGGGCTTTGCCACTGTGGAGTTGTTTGACTACCTCAGTGACCTCCACCAGGGAAATTGACGACAATCCCCCGTCATCCTCCAGCTCTGCCTCTAACAAAGAGGGTGCATCAGCTGGATTTAGGAGTTCCTCAAAGTGCTCCTTCCACCGCCCTATTACCTCCTCAGTTGAGGTCAACAACGTCCCATCCTTACTGTACACAGCTTGGAAGGTTCCCCGCTTCCCCCTTCTGAGGTGGCGGACGGTTTTCCAGAAGCGCCTTGGTGCCGACCTAAAGTCCTTCTCCATGTCTTCTCCGAACTTTTCCCACACCCGCTGCTTTGCCTCTTTCACGGCAGAGGCTGCAGTCCTTTGGGCCGTTCGGTACCTTGCAACTGCCTCCGGAGTCCTCTGGGATAACATATCCCGGAAAGACTCCTTCTTCAGTCGGACGGCTTCCCTGACCACCGGTGTCCACCACGGTGTTCGAGGGTTACCGCCCCTTGAGGCACCTAAGACCCTAAGACCACAGCTCCCTGCCGCAGCTTCAGCAATGGAAACTTTGAACATTGTCCACTCAGGTTCAATGCCCCCAGCCTCCACAGGGATGCACGAAAAGCTCCGCCGGAGCTTTTCGTGCATCCCTGTTGGACAGGAGCTTCCTCCAGACGTTCCCAATTTACCCGCACCACCCGTTTGGGCTTACCAGGTCTGTCCAGAGTCTTCCCCCACCCCCTGACCCAACTCACCACCAGATGGTGATCAGTTTTAAGATACAATATAATGTATTATTCCCACACTGGGGAAATTCTCTTGTTGTTTTATAAGTTGGCGGAATTGCTTAATTAATATATGTTTTTGTTTCTTGCAGAAGTTAGATGAGAAATGTATACCACTCACAGGTGTCTCATAACTTTATCTCCCAAAATGTCTAAACATCAATTTTCGGGGAACTGATTGATTTCCTTACCAGAAAGGTTGACAGAGTCACTTGAGGAGGTGAAGTCTTGACCTGCAACTGTTATCTTATACTGACACTGGTATGATCCTTCGTTGTCAAAGTTGACTTCAGGCATGTTGAAGGAAGAGTTGGTACTTGACGTTTGGGTCACTCCAACTGAACTTGAAGCCTTTTTCAAAATAAATGTTGGACTTAAAATCTGTTGAGTTTGAGTTGAGACAGAACAAGTGATGCTGATGTTCTGACCCCAGGTAACCTCAGCAGCAGGATTGACGGAGATGCTGGGCTTTGGTGCTGAAACATAACACAACAATATAAATAAATATAAATTGTACAGATTTAAAAGCCTGCATAATAAAAAGTTTAAGGATTTGAGATTTTTTTTTTTTAGAGTAACCATGTTTGTACCAGTCAAGCTAAATTACTGTAAAGAGGCAGTGTTTATGTTCTTTGGGCCTTTCCCATATTGCACAACTTTTTCAAATCTAATTTCTCTTTCAATGATATTTGAAGAAGACAACCAGAGTTTAAGCTGTGAAATCTGTCTCATATGAAAGGGTGCAATACAAGCTGAACACTTTCACTACAACCTGATTATATGCTTGTCTCCCTGCGAGGGAGAATAGCCGGGGGACTCATGCGTCTACGGAGGCGAAAACACCGTTGCCCACTGCCCAGCATAATCCTGTCTAATGTCCGATCACTGGCTAACAAGACGGATGAGCTGTCCCTTCTGATCAGCTCCAGATACGAGGTAGCTGACTGCTCGGTCATGTGCTTCACAGAAACCTGGCTTCACAAGGGACTCAGCAATACTACCAGCCGCCTTCTCACTGTTCCGGGCGGACCGTACTGCGCAGTTGCTGAAACAGAAGGGCAGCGGCGTCTCCTTCCTTGTGAATGAAAGGTTGTGTACCAACAGTACAACAATAGATCGTTCATGCTCGCCTGAACTGGAGGCCCTCACAATACAATGTTGGCCTTTCTATTTACTGAGGGAATTCGCCTCCATTATCCTGATGGCTGTATACAGAAAGAGAGATGGATAAGAGAAGCAGACAGATAGACAGACAGATAGACATAGAGAAGCAGACAGACAGCAAGACAGACAAAGATAGAGAGAGAGAGAGACAGACGGGTAAGATAAGCAGAGACAGACAGACAGAAAGAGAGACAGATAAGAGAAGCAGACAGACAGACAGACAGAGACAGACATGGATAAGAGAATCAGATAGACAGACAGACAGACAGAAAGAGAGAGACGAAAACAGAGACAGACAGACAGCCAGACAGCAAGACAGAAAGAGACAGAGACAGACAGAAAGAGAGACGGGTTAGAGAAGCAGACAGACAGACAGACAGACAGACAGACAGACAGACAGACACATGGGTAAGAGAATCAGATACACAGACAGACAGACAAAAAGAGAGAGAGACCAGAGTTACAAATTGCAATTGTTAGTGTTCAACATGGTGCTGACGTCTGGCTGCTTTCCTGATGTCTGGAACCAGGGGCTGATCACCCCAATCCACAAAAATGGAAATTAATCAGACCCTAATAACTACAGAGGGATCTGTGTCAACAGCAGCCTTGGGACAATATTCTGTAGTATCCTTAATTCAAGGATAGTAACCTTTACTCAAGAAAGAAACATACTTAGTAAATGCCAAATTGGCTTTCTTCCAAGTTACAGAACTTCCGATCATATATACACCTTACATACTTTAATTAACAAACATGTCCACCAAAAGGGAGGGAAAATATTTGCTTGTTTCATCGACTTTAAACAAGCCTTTGACTCCATTTGGCATGAAGGACTTTTCTTCAAAATCCTTCAAAGTGGAATAGGTGGCAAGGTATATGACCTTATCAAATGTACGTACAAGCACAACCAATGTGCTGTGAAAATTAATAATCAAAGGACTGAATATTTTACCCAAGGACGCGGTGTGAAGCAAGGATGCTGTATGAGTCCTGCATTATTCAACCTGTACATAAATGAACTTGCAGACCAGCTGGACCGATCAGCAGCTCCAGGCCTCACACTCTTAGACACAGAGATGAAATACCTGCTTTATGCAGATGACCTTATTTTGTTGTCTCCAACCAGAGATGGTCTTCAACATAACCTGTCCATCCTGGAACAATACTGCCATAACTGGGCATTGGAGGTCAATATCAAGAAAACTCAAATTATGATCTTTCAAAAATAAGCCAGATGTCTTGAAACCAAATACCACTTTACTTTGAACAACACCCAAATTTAACACACACACAATTATACTTACCTTGGTCTGACCTTATCTGCACCAGGAAATTTCAACAAAGCCATACATTCACTCAAAGAAAAAGCACGCAGGGTAAGAGGTACCGCTGGCTAGCCAAAAGAGGAAGACAAGGGCCTCGATGACGGGTCCCCAGCCATGGCATACGCCGTGCCGAGGATGTACCGTTACAGGATCCCCTGGAGAGTCTGAAGTCCACCCTCATATCACTTTCCCCATCAAAGTACAGGCCCAGCAATGTATCGTCTTGTAAAATAAAATGTTATTGAATGTATTTAATAGTATGTGTTATCTTTAGCGTTGCATGACTGTAGCAAGCTACATGAAATGAAAAATGAATAGAACAATATGATCTATTTAAATGTCTATTGGGTTGCCTCTGCTTTCACTCTTGTATTGTCACTGTAATAGCCATTGCAATAAACACCCTTATATAAACATAGAATATGAGAAAAGAGAAAAAGAATCGCTGGTGCAGCACTTATTTCATAGTTTTTTTAATTTGTTAAGGTGCGTAACAATGACTAACGTTTCAATGTAAAGTTACATCATCAGAGTCCTTGACTGCTGCACCAGCGATTCGTTTTCTCCTGCCCTGGTTGCACCGGATTGTTGTGGATTACAGAAGCACAGAGAACTTTTTTTCAATAATATGACTATTTTCTATGTTAACGTTATATGTCAGTTGGACACCATTTTAATTGCTCCAATTTTGCTAAAATAACTCAAATTGTTTTGGTTATTTTTTTACAATGAATTAAGAGCAAAAGTATAAATATCATCATACCGGTACGTTAACGGTTGCATAAAACAGAGGGCAAATACAAGCAACAATAAAAACAATCACATTATTTTTGATGAACAAAGCAGAAACGTATTTTTTGCGAGTGCTCTGCACTGGGTACAATTCACAATTTCACAGAAGAAGGAGGAGGAGGAGGACTGAGATGTTGTGATCGTCACTTCCGGTAAGTACATAAGGCAGTGCGCGATTGGAGACAACACTCCCCCGTCAAATTTTACGCACTATGCAAGTAAGTACGTAGTGTACAAAGTGCACTTCACTGAGTGCAATTTGAGACACCTACAGTGTCATTGTTGCTTCAACGAGACATCATCCATGAAGTGTTTAGTCTTTGTAATTACGTATTTTCACAGTCTTATACTTCAACAGTTTAACAATTAACTGAGACTTTCTTCGGTTGAAAAATTATCTTTTAAATTGACGAACATCATATTTGTAATCCATGGCTCAATTCAAACGGGATCAAAAAATAATTTGCTTTTCCCCGTTCACTACCATTCATATTTTTTCTGAGTTAAGGTCCCTGAGGTCCACCGGAAGGGGCGGGACTTCGGCTCTCTATAGCGCTGTGGGAACGCGTTCATGTGATTGGCTTACAAGTAAACAATCCCCCACGTGGGGTGCGTTCTTGTGATTGGCTAAAACAAGGGAGATATCTGATTGGTTGCAGATCATTCCCTGTTTAAAAAAAGGCATTTGTGAGTCGCGCCACGTCAGAGGAGTCTCAAAATTCACACACAAATGCAGTGAAGTTCACAGACCGCAAGCAGTTTGTAAATCAGGGTATATTTGTGTGTGCATCAGAAATACATTTCTGAATCATGTCCTGTGTACTTCTGAATCTTGTGTGCATTTGTAAATTTTGTTTGCATTTCTGAATTTTGTGTCCATTTCTGAATTTTGTATGCATTTGTGAATCTTCTGTGCTTTTTAAATGTTGTGTGTGTAATGTGAATTTTGTGCGCATTTGTGTATCCTGTGTGTGTATTTATGAATCCTGTGTGTGCATATGTGAATGTAGTGTGTGCATTTATCTTTATTGAGACTCTTTAAGCTCCACATATATGTGCTCTCTGCTCAACACGGGAGACAGAAACAGAGATACACTTCCTCCTCCACTGTGAAAATTTTTCTTCATTAAGAGATTTGCACTTTGGAAAAATAGCAAAAAAAATAGCTAATTTCCCAATGTTGACATCAGAAGAGAAGCTGGTAGTTCTCCTAGGAGAAGGGACAGCAGCTCCACTGGCAGCTAAATATGTATCTGCCTGCCACAACGTGAGGGACTTACCACCATAAGATCCCAAAATTACACATTGGTTTAGGATCAAACAGTCATTATATTGTACAAACTGTTAAGTATTATATTGTGTTATGTAATTGTTTTGTAACATAGTGTGTTGTATAACTATCAGTGCAGTATATAATCTATGTGACACCTAATGTATGTATTTAATATGTGATATGTACTATGTATTTTCTGTAAACTGCTTTGGCAACATGTTTTCTTTGTTCATGCCAATAAAGCAAAATTGAATTGAATTGAATTGACAGGTAAGAAAAGCAGACAGACACACAGACAGAGAGAGAGAAAGAGAGATAGAGAAATGGGTAAGAGAATCAGACAGACAGACAGACAGAGAGAAAGAGGCAAGAGAAGCAACAGAAAGTCAGAAAGAGAGAGAGAGAGAGAAGGGTGATATATCAGAATGCAGAAATCTGTACTATTCAACTTGACTGTCTGTGAAAGGGTTGTCATGGCTACTAATGACCCGTGACTGTTTGTAAACATTCTTTGATCTATGTAATGAGCCAACCCAGTCTCACGTCAGTTCGTGATGGAATCATGAAAATTAATCTATTAGATCGTGGTACCATCACGTAATTGTGAAGATTTACGTGATGGAGTCACGTTTTTTAAACTAATGTATTTTAATGGGAAGCATCGTTCCTGATTACAGCACGTTTCTTTCTGCCAATTGGCTGCAGCAGAGAAGCTGATACAGCTGCGTTATTATTCAGTCCCTCCAGAAAAACGCGGAGTTTTTTCGTGATTGTTGCGGGCAAAAATCCTTGATTATGCGGCACGTTTTCTTAAAAAATGCGATGGAATATGCGGGATATTTATGCCATTTTATGCGATGAAATCGCGGGAACTTGCAAAAATTGCGGGAACTTGCAAAAACTGCGGGAACTTGCGGGAACTTGGAAAAACTGCGGTTTGATGAAAAAGAGAAAAAAAGTGATTCCCCCAACACCGTGTTCTCAGTAGGTGAAATTACGTCACTTCATAACGTTCCCATGGCAACAGGGGAAAATGGCTGCTCTTGTGTGAAGTAAACGCAACATTTTTGAACTTTCTGCTGAGATATAGGTAGGGTTGGGTATTGTTTGGGTTTTTTTCTGATACTGGTGCTAAATCGGTACTTTTAAAACGGTGCCTGAACCGATACTTTTTAAGAAAGTTTTAAAAAAAGAAGAAACAAGAAGGATAGGCCTACTCAACAACAGTCTGTGACATTAAGGACACGTTGTTTATTACTAAGGCCATATGGTCAAATTTAAATGATTTAATAGTAATGTAATAACTATAACTTATAATAAACAATAACTTATTTCACCAGTAAATTGCTGTTGGACGACAAAAACAGCAACCAGATGGGAAAAGGGTATTTTACAATAACCAACCAAAACCAAACAATTACCAGTGTCAGTGAACGCACCATCTGTGCGAAAATGAGGGGATTATGAAATCATGCAAGCCCCGCATATTTTGCGCGGAAATCGGCAATTTATGCGGCGAAAGTGCGGCGTTTTTAAAAAAATGCGGCCCCCGCATGAATATGCGGACATTGGCTGATTATGCATTGAATTCTAGACTAGTTTTAGGAAGCATTTTCAGGAAATTATAAGAATAAGCAGATTGTTGCAGAGGTTTTTGTTCACAGAGTAAGATGTATATATATATATATATCTTTGTTTGGGTGCATATACAACATGTGTTTTGGCATTTTTGGCACACTTCTACCTCAGCCTACTGCACACAGACACACGTACGTTTAGCATATTCTGCTGAAATAGAGACCTATGTTTCCATGCCAACAATCTCATTCAACCATTTGACAAGCTGAGCAGTTGGTCGTGACATGGGTCAGAGGGTATCAGAGGTCATACATGATGAACCAATCAATGGGCTCTGCTCCTATAGGCACCTTGGTGTTCATATGGACAACACCTGGCTGGAAGGCCTGTGTTCATCACTTAGAGCAGACACTCATGGTTAATCAGAGGGTTTACGTTGTACAAGGCTGCATTACAGAGCATATTCATATGTATCCACATGACAATATCTAAAAACATCTCATTTAAAGCTTGCTTGTCAGGTGACTGTCATGAAGGTTGTGGAGAGGAATAGAAACCAGTCTCTCCAGGCAAGCACAGAGAATATGACCTGATCTATCTTTATTCTCCATGCCAAGTATGAGTTATTATACTCTAGCAGAATATATGGTTACCCCAATGTAAACTTAACATTTCTAAACTATAGGCCTATTCGGACCTACCTCAATTACAACTTTAAATAATGTTGCTTGAGGCTGCAGGGGTTTTGCAATAGCTTCATGATATGATGCATAGGGTTGTGTGTAGGTTGCTCTTGTCACTGTTTGTGAAAGATGATCAATAGATTGGGGCTGTGTGACGTGCTTCAGTCTGACTACATATCACTTTTTGTATTGTAAGTATATGTCAGCTGTATGATAAAACAATATGTCAAGTGTCATGTGTGAAGAATTTGAACTCAAGGCAGATATCACTCCGGGGACAATAAAGTATTGCTTGCAAATTGGTCTCCATGATATGTGAAAATGAAAACATTGTCGTAGGTGTATATCAAACATATCGTTGGAAAGGTGTGGTGTGCTTTCCTATAAAACTATCATAATGTTTAAGACTATTATCATAATAATCACATTATATGTACTCTATGTATTCCATGCCAGAAAACTAGATATTAGAGGTGTTGAATCTTGTGCAGCCAGAAGGAAACAGGATACCAGGGCCTCTTGGAGGAAATGGTTTCCAGATGTTTAGAGACGCAAAGGCCATTGATGGGGAGCTGACCAGTGGGCCCATATGATGTGGAATGTGTAGGAGAAAGAGGTGTATGATCCTGATTGGTGGATTTGAAATGTAACATGTGTTATCACTTAACATATGGATTTTGGTTTAGGGAGTTTCCTTTAAGAAGCTGAACAAAGGACGAGAGCTCAGATCACGATTGGCAAGATGGGGTCTCCGAGCACTGCAGGGCTTGTGTTAAGATGCTATATAATAAATCTTATTACTATTTAAATGGCATCTGCGACCATTGTCTTCAACCACACAACTTCATCATTATCTTCATCCACAACGCTACTCTTGACACGACAAAGGTCTCAACCTCCACAGTAACATATATCAGTCTGAAGAGGATCCATTACTCCTGCTTTGAAATCTTGACCTCTGAACCTTGAACCTAGTCCATGTTTGAAGGCTTGTCATTTAGTAACAGAAAGTGCTACAAACATGGGACCAGCTGTTCTAGAAAGCTCTGGACCTCAGGTGTCATGTAGATATGGTCACCAATGTTTAACCACTGTAAGCACTGTCAAATATGGTAATAAGCTATTTTCACCTATTTAACGATTTGATTTTTAAAATCTGATGTCACCAGTGTGTTCCCCATCCCCCAAAAACCCAGGGGGCATCCACAATTCTACACTGCCAACTTCTAATTATGAGAAATATACCAATATATTTAAAAATTACAACTCCCATTATAGATTTGGCCCAGAACCAGTTACAAGCGTGCGTATTTCGAGTTCTTCCAGGGTGGGCAGCTGCGAGCTGCCTATGTTCGATTCCTGTGCTTCTGCTGTCTGCCGTGAATGGGCTTTGTTCCATTTCAGATTGCCGCCGCCTGCCGGCCGACCGAGCAGACAATACATGAGACAAATACATGAAACTGTATTTTATTATTATTATCTTCATTGTTTAAATCATTAAATACAATGTTAGACAAAAACAGCAATATTACGAATATTATGTATTTGTATTTTTTCAGCTAAATGACATGTAATGTAATGTTATCTAAATAAATGTTGCTAGATATAGCGTTATAGTTAAAAAAAATATATCAATAAATGTTGATAAAAACAGCGATTATTGGGCTAAAAATACCAATAATAACGCAGCTGTATCCAGCTTTCAGCCGATTGGCAGAAAGAAACGTGCTGTAATCATGAAAGATGCTTCCCATTAAAATACATTAGTTTAAAAAACGTGACCGTAACGTAAATCTTCACAATTACGTGATGGTATCACAATCTAATAGATTTATTTTCATGATTCCATCACGAACTGATGTGAGACTGGGTTGAATGAGCAGCACCTGCTTAAACTGACAGCTATGGCAGACTGCAGCTATCCAGAGACACTGAGAGCGACCTGCCAAACAAACGCTCAGACTGCCAAAATGAAAAGCGGTATCAGTCAAATGATGTAATCATTTGACTGATACAAGGCCTTTCTGAACGTAGTGGTATAAAATTTATATGGATAAACTTAAAAATGTGAGCATATCACCGATTTGAAAAAGTGGTTTGCTCTCCATTTCACTCTGAAATGTGGGGCATGCATGGCAGCAAATGGACGAAGATTTGGAACTGTTGTCATTTGGAAGCTCACAGAGTCATATTGCATAACTGAGCACATTGCCTGAAACTAGACAAAAATACCTACATTTTGATGTATAAATTATACATGCATGTCAAATTAAAATTGTGCGTATAAGAGCAATTCATAGAGAAGAAACTAAGATGATTCTTTCGAAGCTCCACACTCTAATCTGTGACATCACGTACTCTCATCACTCAGTAAAATCAAAAAATCCTGAAATGATCACTAAACTTAAATAGCTTTTTCACAAAAACTGTAAAAGATATCAAAACACTGAGCAGACTCTGAATCATTTAAAGTTTGAATCACGTCTGTAGGTGAAAGAATGTAGGAGATACATTTTGAAGCAGAAGAGGATGAGCTTGCTCTCATTGACTTTATTGATAAAATTAAATGTTTAAAAGCTTAATATTTAAAAAAGTATAAATAGTAGAAAAAAAGTTGAAGTCCCATCGTCTGCTGAAAGAGCTGAAGATTTTAAAATTTGAATGGTTTTAATAGCTGAACGTATGCAGAAGTTACAGAGAGCCAAATAACGTACGGAAGAGGGAATAATAAAAAGAAAAACTTTATAAAGAACAGGATAACAATAGTTGGAATGCTATAGGTCATGCCATCCCATCTGTAGCTTCTATCTACGCCATGCGGACTAGCCAAAAAGTGCATGTTCCTGTGTATGTATTGTCTTTTTTTAACCTTTTTTTAAACCTGATTATTAGCACCAAGACAAATTCCAATCAACTATGTTGACATATGTTGGCAATAGAGTATTGAACTTGAACTGAACATTCATGGTTTTCCCTTAGCATGACCATGAGGTTGGCATTTTTGGTCTTAAATAAAACACCTTGAGAACTTTTTGATAAGATTGTATGGAAATTCAGGGTACTTTGAGCTAGCAGGGTCAGGGTACTAAAGTATAATCCGTTTTTTGTTTTAAACCAAAAAAACAGGTCAATATTTCGTTTTTCGTTTCAAACCAAAAATGGAAAAATATGAGCTCCGTTTTCCCATTTTTCCAATGTCCATACAAATTAAAAAATAACTGGAAAACTGCTCGTTTTTCAACTGTTGTTTTCTTATTATTCATGTTTCCGTTTTAACCCAACAGCGAGAATATGGGCTCATTTTTTGTAATGCGCATAATCACTGAAAATCCGACAGAACACAAGTCTCGTTCTTGTTTTGTATGGGCTTATGTGTTGAAGATCGAAAGTGGCTCATATCAATGCGGCGCTGGACCGGAAGTAATATTAATGTGTCAAAATAAAAGTACGAGAACTGTAATAACTGCCAGAGGAACAAGATACTTTAACTTTTGCCTGTAGCTTGTCAGATTAGGCTAAAATTAATTATGTAGGGTCATATAAAGTATTTAATAATTGAATAATCATTTTAAAATCACATTTTAAATGAAATGTACATTCCTCTGTTATTAGCCTATGTGTGGCGTTATAATAATACTAATAATAATAAATAATAATAATAATAAATTTTATTTGTAAAGCACTTCATAAAAGAATCTCAAAGTGCTACAGAAACCACATTAAAACGCATTAAAAACAGAAAAAAAGATACAAGCGATAAAATACATACATCAAATATGCATAAAAATCAGCTAAAAGAGCAGTTTAGTGCAAATTGAAATCCGCAAAGCCTAAGGACAACTTAAGAACGCCTGTCTGAACAAAACCGTTTTAAGCTCTTTTTTAAAAGTGTCAACAGACTGAGGTTTTCTCAGATGTTCAGGGAGGGAATTCCAGATGCGAGGGGCAGCGATGGAGAAGGCTCGATCTCCCGTGGTGCGGAGTCTTGAGCGGGGCTGATAGAGGAGGAGGCTTTGGGACCGGAGGTTACGGGTAGATGAGTGAGGGATAATGAGGTCTTTGGGGTATTGCGGGGCATTGTTGTAGATGCAATGGTGGGTGATGAGGGCAATCTTGTATTGAATTCTTAATGGTATGGGGAGCCAATGAAGGTTCTGAAGAATGGGAGTGATGTGGTCGTATTTGCGAGTTTTCATCAGAGTTCAGGCAGCACAGATCTGAATGAATTGAAGTTTCTGAAGGTTTTTATTTGGTATACCGATAAGCAGGCTGTTACAGTAATCAAGCCTGAAGGAGATTAATGCGTGGATGAGGTTTTCTGCGTCAGAAAAACTTAGGAAGTGGCTATGTTTAGAAATGTTTTTGAAATGAAAAAAGCAGGTTTTGTACAGATATTTAATGTGGTTTTCAAAGGTCAGTTGTGGGTCCAGCTTCACACCGAGGTTGGTGACAGTAGTTGAGGGGGATGTCTTGACCAGAGAAAGAGATAGTGGTTATGAGTGATGACTGGACCTGATGAGGGATGCCGATTTGTATGGCTTCAGTTTTAGAAGTGTTCAACTGGAGGAAATTACGACTCATCCAAGCCCTAATCTCCTCCTGGCAGTTAGAGAGGACAAAAGATGATGGTGAAGAGGGAGCAGCTGATGATGAGGGAGCCGATGATGCTGAAGGGACCGGGGTGGAGCATGAATCGGTTCACAGGTATAACTGAGTGTCATCAGCATAACAATGAAAAGAAATGCCGTGTCGGCTGATGACACGACCCAGTGGCAACATGTATAGAATAAAAAGCAGGGCTCCCAGGATAGATCCTTGGGGGACACCACAAGTGACAGGAGCTGTTCGGGACCTGGCAGATCCCAAGCTAACATGCTTTGTCCTGTCAGCGAGGTATGAGGTGAACCAGTCCAGTGCGGAGTGACGGAGACCAATGTCAGTGTGGAGGCTGCTTAGGAGGATATGGTGGTCGACGGTATCGAAGGCCGCTGAAAGGTCGAGTAGGATGAGCACAGAGGGGGATCCAGAATCTGCAGAAATAAGAAGGTCATTGATAACCCTCAACAGAGCTGTCTCTGAACTATGGGCAGGACGAAAACCAGATTGGAATGTTTCAAGCAATGAATGACGCTGTAGATGTTCCTGTGGCTGTGCAGCAACAGCTTTTTCAAGCACCTTGGACAGGAATGGAAAATGTGAGCTGGGCTAATAGTTGGAAAGGCATTCTGGGTCCGTAGTTGAGTGGGGGTGGAACAAGACCAGAGTTTAACGACTGGTTTATAATTTGTGTTGTGAGAGGACTAATGGCCGACAGGTTTGATTTGATGAGTGCTGTAAGGAAAGGGTTATTGACTACTTACTCTAATCTTACACCTGCCAGTAAAAAGACATCTAACCCTCCTGTTGTCTTCGGGTTAAATGTGTTGTGTTTTCAAAGTTTCTTATAAGAAATATGGGTTTCTTTCAACCAAATTAACCAAAAATAACATGCATTGTTCCGTTGCATGCTCTTCGCAAGTAAAATTCATATTCACAACTTTCATAGAATTATGGGTGTTTTATTCAATTTTATAGCATGTATGGTCTTCCCAGGTGAATTTTGACCACAGGTAGTGCAATAGGGCATTATTGTGCTTTACAGAAGATAAACACACACACATGCATGCATGTGCCCAGACACACAAACACACACATTCACCCTGCCACACACGCGGACACACGTGCATATGTACAAGTATGTGCATGCGCGCACACACACACGCGCACACACACACACACACACACACACACACACACACACACACACACACACACACACACACACACACACACACACACACCTTCAAAGCTACAGCTTTGTAACCTTGTTCTTATAACACCTTCGATGTGTCTTTTCCTAAATGGAGACAATACATTTCTTCATAAAATAATTTTGGCCTTTTTGTGAATAAAATTGCATTAGTTAATTTTGATCTGGGTATATCCTGGCTAATAATTGCCATATACCACTCTGTTATAATCCAAAACAATTTATCATATATCCTCATTGTTCTCAGAAATTAGGTGTAATTCATGTAAATGAGGTCTGTTGACAATGAATGCAAAAATAAGTGTAAAACTAATTAGTGGAATGAAGTTGGATAAAAGGGGTAACACAGAATTGAGTAATAAATTTCTTCATGCTTTATGAACTGGTTCATTTTGTTATGCTTGCAACATTCATGACCCGGGAGGACAACAAGTGCATGGTTGACAGGAAGACAACACGAGGGCTAAACCACTAAACCACTTACAGTTTTTCACGATTGCTTTCCTAAACTCTTAACGCACCAACACACCTACAACACACAAAACAGTTAATTTCATCTCAAAATCACACATTGTAAACTAAACTCCATCAATAATTTCCAAAATACAATAATACACTAACACAACACACTAAGTCTACCAAAACAATGCCAACAGGTCTCAAAATCAAATAATTCTTCCAAAACACTAACACCTGTTCTCTTCCAACAGGAGCATGTAGTCAGTCATAGCCCAATGTCATAAAAACACTGACATCAGGTGGAATTACAGAAACTGCATTATTCTATACGTGTCAGGTCTGCTCCTTATACAATAGACAATAGTATATTGTATTGTTCATAGATTGTGTTTTGCACTGCAGTTTCGTTTGAGGCTGCTCTACATTTGTGTTTTGGTGGTTTAGTAAATGCATTTTGTTTCCTTTGCTGCAGAAATTCAATACAACAACTGAATGACCCATCTCAGAGTAGCTTTATAGAATGTATGGTTTATGAAATGGGGGTGGTGATGGTGCAGTGGATATGACAAATGCCTTTAGTGTGGGCGATCTGGGTTCAATTCCTACTGCGATACATCAACCAATGTGTCCCTGAGCAAGACACTTAACCCCTAGTTGCTCCAGAGGTGTGTGACCTCTGACATATGTAGCAATTATAAGTCGCTTTGGATGAAAGCGTCAGCTAAATGACATGTAATGTAATGTAATGAAAAAAAAAGACAGAATTGTCCTGGTACTCGTCTTCCTCTCCCTCATGCAGGAACTTTTTTTTTTTCTCTGTGTTCATCTTTACAGTATTTTTCCTTTTCCTCTTATTGTATGTACTACAGTAACATATGGTTTACTGTATGTACTACAGTAACATATGGTCATGCAATTGAAAGAACTTCAACACCTGAGTGTGTTTCCTAGAGGGGAATCAGCTGTGATTGATCTATTTGCATAACTTCAATCAGCTGTTTCTCAGGAGCAATGGAATAAAATGCAGGGGATTTATTTGTTTCAATTAAAAATATGAACAGCTGTTCACTGTGACTTTAGCCTATACATTAGGTTTAGAACATGAAGTTATCTGTTCTGACATACAGTGTGGAAGCTTTTGTAAATTTGGAGATAAAAATCCATTGTTTTGGTCTTGGTTGAGCTTTTGTGTAAAAGAAGTTCAATCATTTTAAATGTGTGTTAACTGTATGCATTTTGTGTCAAAGCAACAAGAAAATGTGTTAATTGTGTAGCATACACAGACGGATGTTGTGCTAACTGTGTTAAGAGTTTAGGAAAGTTGTTAAAAGTATTGAAACAATTGTCATAGCAATTGTAAAAATCTGTAAATGAAAGGGCTTCTTTTTTATTGTAACTCTGCAGAATATTCATGTGACATGGTTGACCAACTTAACTGCCATTAATTAGAGTGTGATGAAGAACTCCTGGAGATACAATTGGGCCACATTGCAGAACTCTCATCATATTAGTGAGGAAGCTGCCATGTTGCTTCTCTCATCCTGGTCTCCTCAGGCCCTGCAGACTGGACCACACTTGTGGTTTACTGCTAGAATATTACAGTAGGCCACTTTGCTGATTCAGATTTGCCACTTGAGTCCACAGCACCATACAATATATGATAAACACGCACCAGACTTTGTGAAAGTGTATGTTCTGTAACCAAGAAAGAAAGAAAGAAAGAAAGAAAGAAAGAAAGAATGTTTTCGGTTTTAACATTCAGCGTTTGCATGATTCTGTGCCATCTGCTGCTGCTCCAACAATACAATGGCAGTAAATATTTATATTGTCAGTTAGTTATCAGTGTCAGTTATCTTGATCAGAAAAATACATTGCAAAGTCAGGACTGGTACCAATTATATTATTTACAACACACACATGCACACAAGCACACAGCAGCACATTGTTATTAGTTATTTAGTTCTTTGAGTTTTGTGTTGTTTTGGTGTTATGTTCTAAGCCGTATGTGCTTTAGTTGCTAAACGTCATTTAGCTGCCGCTTTTATCCAAAGCGACTTACAATTAAGTGAAAGGCAGGGCAACATGTTTTCTTTTAGTGGAGAGGGAAACCGGAGCACCTGGAGAAAACCCCGTGCAGACACGGGAAGAACATGCAGAAAGGCCCCGGGCCAGCAGGGTCCAACCCAGTACCTTCTTGCTGTGAGGTCACAGTGCTTACCATTGACCATTCCTTATTGTAATTCAACCACACAATACCCATCATGTATTATATTGTATTATCCAATATTGGTCAACTACTATTTCAAGGGCTTAACATCTAACGAGCTGGGTGATCCAGGCCCAGGCCCTGCAGTGAGGTCTACCATGTTCACCATGAACTCTGGTCCAGTCTGCAGGGCCTGAGGAGACCAGACCAGAATGAAAGTCTCCAGTACACTTTACATTGTTAATTTATGTTCTTCATCACATTGACATGTTCAATGGCAGCTGATGTGGTCAACCATGTCACATACAATATTCTGCAGAGCAATTTAAAAAAGCCCTTATATTTGCCTTTTTTTACTGGCTGGTGTAAGATTAGAGTAAAAGTAGTCAATAATGCCACACATAATGCTAGGGGAATGCAGATATTATTTAAAATGTGATTTAAAAATTATAATCCTATTTCTATTTTAAAACAATATCCATTCTTACTCCCTTTGTGGCTATTAATTAATGTTACTCAATTAAATACTTTATATAACCCTAAATAATTAATTTTAGCCTAATCTGACAAGCTACAGGCAAAAGCTAAAGTATCTCGTTTCTCCGGCAGTTATTACAGTTCTCGTACTTTTATTTTGACACATTAATATTACTTCCGGTCCAGCACCACATTGATATGAGCCACTTTGGATCTTCAACACATAAGCCCATACAAAACAAGAACGAGACTTGTGTTCTGTCGGATTTTCAGTGATTACGCACATTACAAAAAATGAGCCCGTATTCTCGCTGTTGGGTTAAAACGGAAACACGAATAACAAGAAAACAACAGTTGAAAAACGAGCAGTTTTCCAGTTATTTTTTATTTTGTATGGACATTGGAAAAAAATGGGAAAACGGAGCTCATATTTTCGTTTTTTCATTTTTGGTTTGAAACGAAAAACGGATTATACTTTGGTACCCTAACCTGGCAGAACCATCTAGCTGATTTTGCGAAAACGATTACAAAATCTTTCTCACCTGAACAGACAACACCAGCATCCTCTCCATGTCCACAGTTGTGTGTCCCAAATCCATTGTGCTTACACAGAGTTAGAGACGTCTCACTTCCTGAACAGTCTACATCATCAAGCCAGATTTGTCCGGTTCCTTCACCAAAGCGGGCTGATTGAGGGGCACTCAGTGCCGTACCACAGCCCAACTCTCTACAAACCACCTCAGCATCGTTTACGTCCCAACCATCATCACAGACTGTTCCCCAGATGTTGTTGTAATAGATTTCAACTCTTCCAGAGCACTGAGTAGACCCAGCCAATTTGACACCTAGGCAGAGAACACATAAGACAAAGCATTGTTGGGGGGGTGGTGGTCTTCATTTAGTCATGACAGAAACTGTCCTTGTTAAACACGTGGCCACAGTTATGACTAATTTACATGCTTTACATTCCTTACAAGACTGTGAGTATGATATAACACTTTTCCCAGTTGATCCAGGACTTGATACACCGCTTCACTGACATTACAGTTTAAGTAACAGTTTCTGGTGTGTTAGTAACATTTCACACTTGTTCTGCTTTCTAATTCTAAAAGTATGCTGTGGTTACCAGCTCCTTTCCATCGCTGCATCTGAGTGACAGGGCTGTCTGTAGAAAAGGATAAATTTATTCAAAACACTTTATCCAAAATCTTTCTCACCTGAACAGACAACACCAGCATCCTCTCCATGTCCACAGTTGTGTGTCCCAAATCCATTGTGGTTACACTGAGTTAGAGACCTCTCATTTCCTGAACAGGCCACATCATCAAGCCAAATTTGTCCGGTTCCTTCACCAAAGTAGGCTGATAGAGGGGCACTCAGTGCCGTATAACAGCCCAACTCTCTACAAACCACCTTAGCATCAGCTGAGTCCCAACTATCATCACAGACGGTTCCCCAGATGTTGTTGTGATAGATTTCAACTCTTCCAGAGCACTGAGTAGACCCAGACCCAGTTAATCTGATCTGACCATCTGTCAGACACATAAGAAATAACATACAATATTTAAGTATTTTGCAAAAACTGAAAACTAAAAGGATTGTAAGCGTTACACCATAGACTTGACTGACCTGCAGCAGGTGAAGTTGAGCTCAAGAGAAAATAGACTATAGAGAGAGAGAGAAAAAAAACTGGTAAGGCTCATAAATTCAACAAGCTTTAAGGCATAAATAAAGTTTGCGGAAGGTCTGAGCCGCCATTTTGAATAGTGGCCGTAACACTTCTGTGATGCAAAACCGGTCCCTCCCGCCATGGAGCGGTCTACATGACTCTTGATTTGCGCCTCTTGGTGCTACGGAGTTAGCAGTGGTGTTTTCTGGGTGTGCTTATTAGCATTTGCTAGTGATAACCGGTAACCCTTAGCCACACTCACTCCGTTGTAAGATACATTCATATGTTAAATGTTTTCCTATTTAAGGAACAGTTAGGGTTAGGGTTAAGGGCCTTTGTAGGAATATTTTAATACTTTTGTTTCTTATTTAACTCATCAATATTTTTACTTTACTAGCCTATCTTCATCTTACTCTTGCGGACACATAGGCTCTGCAATCATACGCAACAAAAAACATGCAAGAATGAAATCCCCCCCCTTTAACACCATGGATAGTGCCACTCAGCTAGGCCAGCCAAAACACTTATATAGGAACTAAGCACTATGTGGTGTAAACCTAAAAATAAATAGGCTACAGTGAAGGCCTATGTGTCATACTAAGAAAACAGACTTCAGTCATCTTTTTCTGCTTTCCTGTGGAAGGATCATCTGCAGCATGTCGCCACTCTTTTACCCACATCTATGTAAATTTCCAGGCATAGGCAAAAATGTAAATAGGTTATACAATCTATTTTTAACTGCTAATTAACTTGCTAGTCCTAACTTTGAACCAACAAGTTGAGTGTTAAGCTCTGCTTTTTTTCCGCTTGTGGAGAGCTACATGACACTTCAATCTATATTGATGAGGACCGCAGACAGCAGAGGAACAGAAGACAGTAGCTGCAGCTTCACCAAAATGAAGACTGTAAAACTGAAATATTTTGGTTCAAACATTTACTTGCCATGTGGCCGATAGCCCTCTTACATTTACTCGCCAAACGGAAAACTTACCCGCATTTGGCGACTGACGAGTATTAATTTCAGACCCTTTGTACACAGACTTCAAGTAAAACACTTTCACAGTAAGTCAAACACTCAAACACTCAATAAACTTATTCACTTACATTACAGTATAATTTCTTGCATTTTAGCAACATTTCACACTTTACACCAATTGTAAAAGCATGCTGTGGTTTCCAGCTCTTTTTCATTGCTGCATCTGAACAGCTCTTACACAAATCCCAAGCCACAAAGACTTAGTGACAGAGCTGTCTATAGAGAAGGATACATTTATTTATAACACTTTATCCAAAGGTTTACTCACCTGAACAGACAACACTAGCACCCTAACTACGTTTACAGTTGTCCCACACATATGTACTGTACTGACACTCAGTGAGAGACCTCACTTCCTGAACAAGCCACATTATCATTATTAGGGCCCGAGCAGTGAAACTGCAAGGGACCTATTGTTTTTGTAGAGATTTATTATTATTATTCCGCGACGTCATGCGCACTTTTGAGGGTCTCACCATGCTGGAAAACTCACAAAAATTGGCACACGTGTCAGACCTGGCAAAAACTATAAAGTTCTGTAGTGATTGGGCTTGAGTGTTGCCAGGGGGCTCCATAGCGCCCCCTAACGAGCTTTGGAATTCTGAAAAAATTAGAAGTTAATATACCAAATTTTGAGGGAACATAGGTCTCATCTTGAAGTCCATGGAGCATTTTTATTTATGTTTTCCACCTGACAGGAAGTCGGCCATCTTGGTTTTCGTGCAAAAATCTTCATTTTACAAACACTCGTTTGAGGACTAGGATGCAAGAAAACTCTCAAAATGTTGCAGCCATGAGCAGAATTGTAAACGCTTTCATCTGAATTTAGCATTTAGGCTTGGGAGTGGTATGGTTGCTCTATAGGTTTTAGCACTTATGTATATTTTTGATGGCCTCAATATATACGAAAACTCACAAAAATTGGCGCCCACATAAATGGCTAGGAGCTTTGCAAGACATTTTGGCGATTTTGCCCATACCTGTAAGCGGGCTCCATAGCGCCCCCTAATGCATGGAAGGCCTTAACTTGGACATAGTTGCTCCTATCTTCACCAGATTTAATACACATATTGCTCTAATCATTGCGGACATATTTCCCATTTACCTTCATTAGCTCCGTCCTAGACCGTGACTTCAATCTTCTTGAATCTTTGTAAGTAGTATCTGTGGACCGTCATGACGAAAAGTTATCCAAAGGATTTTGATAGTTTACAAAATGCGTGAGTTATAGCTGTCTAAACAGGAAGTTGCGTTATCTTTGCAACAATTATTGTTATTGCCCCGAAACTTACATAAGTTGTTCCACATGTCCGGTTTAGCATGTATGCCAAACTGGGCGGCAATCGGCCATTAGATGGCGCTGTTTTAATTGTTTTAAACAAATCAGCAAAATATCGATATATGGGAAACCTACTTTGGATAACTACTCCTGGGGCGTGAGTCCAATTGGCATTAAAACTTGCATGTAGACTCGGAGGACCCTGGTGACAAAAGGTTATCAAAAGAATTTTGATAGCTAAAACAATGCAAGTTATGGAGTGCAAGTTATAACTCAGCATAGACTTCCCTTTTCATTGGTGATGATTTGCAGTGTCTCAGTGGCGCACAAATGCACGCCCGCAAAAAGTGGCGTGTGCCAGCACCCCCAACCTGCAACAGGCGAGGGCCCGTCATCGCTGCTTGCAGCTTTAATTATTATCCCTGCCTATGGACTGCAGATGTAAATTGGCCTAAGGCTAACTCTGGTACAATGCATCAAATTGCAACATTTATGTTAAAAATTGTACATGGTTCCTAACAAATAAAAAATAAATATCAAGCCAGATTTGTCTGGTTCCTTCACCAAAGAAGGCTTAATGAGGGGCACTCAGTGCCGTACCACAGCCCAACTCTCTGCACACCACCTCAGCATCAGCTGAGTCCCAACTATCATCACAGACTGTTCCCCAGATGTTGTTGTAATAGATTTCAACTCTTCCAGAGCACCAAGTTGACAATTACTCAGCTAATAAGATCTGATCATCTGTCAGACACATAAGACATAATTTACAATATTTAAGTATTTTACAAAAAAAATTAACTGAAAAACAAAGAATTGTATGTATCACACCGTATAATTGACAGACCTGCAGCAGGTGACGTTAAAGTCAAGAGAAAACAGACAACAGATTTAAAAGAAAAAAATGGCAAGGCTCATTTTATTGAACAAACTGAAAAGTTCAGAGATAAAAGAAGGTTGCTGATCCGGCAAGGTGTTGGGCGACCCGGGATGGATGCAGTTACACTGGTTAGACCTAGCATAGAGTAGCTACAGCCGCCAACAGAAGGTTGGATTTCTGCCACTTTGGATTTAGTCCAATAAAGAAACACATACACCAACCAAAGTTCTTCTCTTCGTCTACCAAAGATTATGTTTCTCAGTAAACTGAATGTGGATGTAAACAGAGGTGAATTTTCTGAGGATCAGATACAGTTTCTACACAAGAGGATTAGGGCCACATGGAAACTATTTATCCTCAGTTCTGATTCAGAACTCAAATAAATGGTTTCTATGTGGCCTTAATCCTTTAACATAAGTTTTAGAGCAACTAAATTCAATTTCATATTACATTAAGTTTCAAGTTTACTGGAATTCTCTTCCAAACTAAAAAAAAATCTATTTAAAATTATGACATTCAGTTTAAGTTTTTCAAAGCAATTATTTTTAACCAATTCAAACGTAAATTATTCAAATTCAGTTTCTAGTGAAATATATTTCTAGCCGCTTTTCAAAGGGAGGAACTTACATACACTAACATGCACACATGGTCAATATCAAGGATATATACACACATACCAAAGAACAGAGAATCTCAGAACACAACTCACACAAAAGGAATGTGAATTCATTCTCTGCTCAGGACACCACTATATATTGCAAATAGCCGTTTACACAGAAAAATCGTAGTGTTAAGAGACTTCATGCCTATACAATGCAGCTGATATACTGTACAAAAAAAGTTGTTTTCCAATATTTTGGAATATTTGTCTTACCCATGGCCAAATAGTGAAGGTTTCTCTGTTGTTTGCTCCCCATGGCTGACAGTAAGGCTGCTCTGTATCATTTCAGTGACAGAACAGATGACAGAAAACTGAACTTAATACTGAGGTTCACAGAAGACTGCACACTGCTAGTCCTTCCTGGAACACTTCCTCTTGCATGTTAATTTTTTTTTAGCTTTTTTCAGCTAAAAGTACCGAGTACTGAACCACTGTAGCGTTTAGGCTACACTATAAACCGTGCAAAGTACAAAAGCTGCAGCACCAAAGGTAGGTTATAATCGTTAACGAAAACGAACGAAATAAAAACTAGCTGGGAAAAAACATTGTTGTTAATTGAAATAAAAACGAGGCATTACAAAAAAAATAACTAAAACTGTAATGTCTGTTTGCAAAACTAAATTATCGAGTAAATGTCCTTTGTCAATGTCTTTCATTGAGCAAATAACATATCTTTCCAACCATGACATGTCCAACCATAGATCTGTTGGTTTTATTAAGTCTATGCTGTAGACATGTATAGTTTCCGACTGGGAACCCAGATATTCCGACATTCCATGTTAAATTGAACAGAACGTAGTTCATCTGTCCGTGCCCCTCGCCTGGAATCATGGCGGAAAGTCAGAAGAAAGCAGCAGAGTCCTATTTGATTATGATTGTGTCAGATAAAAGCAAGTGTCTTGCAGTGGAAGGTAGTAAAATATGTGGACAATTTATTAAAGGGAAAAATCCCACAAATTTGAAAGTAGCCTACATTTGAGAAGTGTGCACAAGGAGGCTAACCTAGCTTACCTTCAAAGTAAAGGAGAACGCAAAGCCGCCTAAACAGAAGCTTACTCTGGTACACAGCATGGATGTATGGATACAGGGCCAGGCAGCATGATGAGACAACTGCAGGACAGAGAACACTACAGGAGGGATTTCACCGGTGACCCAATAGCTGCTGGTTAGTAACTACCATAGACAATACAGTCGATGTAACTATGCAGGAACACCATAAGCGGGAGGAAACGTGGGTTAATATGTGTATTGATAAAACTAAACTAGCAATTGACTTTAAAAACTAATTAAAAACTAAACTGAATTTGAAAACAAAAAGTCAAAAAGAAATCAATAAAAACTAATGAAAAATGCCAAACTATAATACTGCCTCTTAAAATTGTTAATTATGAAAGTTCAAGCGAGATTGATAGGTTAGCGAGATATGTTGAGCCTAAAGCTAGAGTCTTCACTGTCACGAAGACGGCTCATCTGCAAGGATTAAAGGGCCATCCACACCAAGAATAACTATAAAGATAAATAAACATGTAAAATTGTTCTAACTCAATTGCATAGTGGAGTTCACACCACAACTATAATGACGACAATGGCAAACCATATTGCTGGGATTAGTTTTAGATGATTTTTTTTGTGTGTATGTAGATAGATAGATAGATAGATATACACACACACAGTAAAATGTATATTTACTGTTTAACAGACAGGAGAACCAACCAACCACCATTTTGAGAGTGCACTGATCTGCCACTGCAACTGGTGAGATCACTGGAGCAGGGTGGGAGATTAGCACCTGCCACCCACGGGCGTCAGTTTGGTTTGAAATGTGGTGGGGACAGAGACGCAATCGGAAGTGCATTTCCAGAAGTGGTGGGGACAACAACGCATTCATATTTATTTTTTTTCTGTTTCGCGCAGGTCATGTTTTGAAAGGCGTTGTCCAGGGGCCTGTACTACAAATCAAGTTTAACATGCCCTGGATTCCTTTCAGTTCCCTGGCTACACTAACCCTAACAACCACGGTTAAACTGTGTCACGACGGTGGACAGAGATGGGAAAAGTACTCACTTCTCATACTTAAGTAGAAGTACAGATACTTGTGTTAAAAAATACTCTGGTAAAAGTAGAAGTACTGATTTAACTTATTTAGTCAAGTAAAAGTAACAAAGTACAGGCTTGGAAATGTACTTAAAGTATAAAAGTAAAAGTAGCCTTGCGAATGACAACCATTTTTTATGCAAAGCTACCTGGACCACAAATGTTACTAGAGTGCAAGCTGAGAAACTTCAGTAGCCATGGAGAAAAGGCTCTTTATGTATATATGCCATTGTCTACATTTTAAATGGATGTCTGCCAAAAGGCCTAAAACATCACATATATGATTATTGTGACAGAGACTGGGACTCCAGGTCAATAAGATTCTGACTGAGTATCAATTCACTTATGATTCTATAATAATTCACAGATCCAGTTCCATTTTTAATCAACATTTAAAGGAATCTACATGTAAGTTCTGCATACTTTTAGAGTAGAACTAACCAGTGGTGTAGTCTATTTTTTTGTAGTGAGTATACTGTGATTTTCCCCTCCCAGCCTCATACTCGCCTGCACACACACATACACACACACACAGGCGTGCACACACACACACAGGCGTGCACACACACACACAGGCGTGCACACACACACACACACACACACACAGGCGTGCACACACACACACACACACACAGGCGTGCACACACACACACACACACACACACGCGTGCACACACACACACGTATCATATAAGCTACTCTCACTTACCAGGTAACAGTAGGCTAACGTTGGTGGCAGCTGCAGTATCACCCGACGTGGCAGCAGCTTCAGGGACAGACTTCAGAAAACACTGAAGTAGTGTTATTTAGGTCTGTTTAGTAACGTTTCATATCTCGTTACTTATAACACTTAGTTCAAACTCTAGGTAACTAACTAGTTGCGAGAAAGGAAAGACCGCGCAAAGAATGCAACTTGTTGTTGCTTAGTAACGTTAAGTGACCTCACGTCTGTCAGGCAGGAGTAGTGAGGCTTGGACCCAAATGCAGTTCAGTTAAAAAAACAGAGTTTATTAGCAAAACAACAGCTGGTTCCAAAAAGAGGTAGGTCAGGAAATGAGGAAGCCAGGAAACACACCATACAGGAGCACACCATCCAGGAACAACAATGATCCGACACAGGACAAGGGGAACACAAAGACTAAATACAGAGGATAACGAGGAAACAAGAGGCAGGTGACACAAGGGCTGGGAAACAGGTGGAAAACATCAAGCAATCACATGAGCGGGAAAAACCAAAAGACAGGAAGTAAAACTAGACATAACAAGGGGAGACAGACAACCTTTCAAAATAAGACAGGAAACAGACTACCTTTCAAAATAAGACAGGAAACAGACTACCTTTCAAAATAAGACAGGAAACAGACTATCAAAATAAGACAAAACACCAAAACCATGACAACGTCAGATCCAGGGCCACAGCAACCCCGAAGGTCCAAATGTCAGAGCTTCCCAACACAGACGGGGTGAATTTATGAATGAAAATGAGAACGTTCTGTCACAAATAATGTTGTTACGTATCATTGCGCTTTTGTAAGTGGGTAAGTAGCCTAACAAGCCACTTTTGTAAAACGTAAGGAGTAGAAAGTACCGGTATTTGTGTTAAAAATGTAAGGAGTAGAAGTAAAAAGTCAGCACAAAAATAAATAGTAAAGTAAAGTAAAAATACCTGAAAAATCTACTTAAGTACAGTAACAAAGTATTTGTACTTCGTTACTTCCCATCTCTGACGGTGGATATCAACTAGTTGAATCAACCCAAGGTTTCCCAATCTAGAGACGCGTGCGTTCACATAAAAGAGGCGGTGTTTGCAATCAATCTACCAGAGCCACATATTTTACATAAGAAGAGCAAACTATAATTCTACATAAATATGAAGAACAGAGACATGGTTTACAAGCAAAAAGCAATCCAGTCACTGCTTCCTAAAACAGGAAGGACAGCTGGCAAAAAAAAGTCACAACACTTAGGCTATCAGTCCCTCCAGAAAAATGCAGTTTTTTTGTGACTGTTGCAGGCAAAAATCCTTGATTATACAGCACGTTTTCTTAAAAAATGCGATGGAATAAACGGGAATATGCAGTTTTATGCGATGAAATTGCGGGAACTTGCAAAAACTGCGGTTTCATGAAAAAGAGAAAAAAAAAAGATTCCCGAACACCGTGTTCTCACTAGGCGAAATGACGTCACTTCCCATGGCAACAGGGGGAAATGGCTGCTCTTGTGTGAAGTAAACGCAACATTTTTTAACTTTTCTGTGTGACTTTTCTGCAACGAAAATGTGGGAATTATGAAATCATGCAAGCCCCGCATATTTTGCGAGGAAATCGGCAATTTATGCAGCGAAAGTGCGGCGTATTTGAAAAAATGCAGCCCCCGCATAAATATGCGGAATTTGGCTGATTGCATTGAATTCTGCGATCGCATAATCGCGTTTTTCTGGAGGAACTGGCTCATCAATATAACTTCCCCATCAATCAGGACCAAGATCTGGCCATAATTACACTTGTCCTTTCCATAACCTGTTGTTGCTTTAGTCTATTATTTCAGTTGCAACTCTGGCAGTGGGAAGGGATCATGGAAGCAAATAAAAAATGTTAAAACATAATTCAAACTGATGCGCGCATTGGCAACACACGGCTATGAAGCTGTCAACGACACGTAATTCCCTCCACTGAAAATCTATTCCTTTCATAAAAATATCCATCAGAGAATGTTAACGGGGTTGTCGGTCTCTAAATGTTTTAACTTTTAAGAGCGCACCTCTTTTTCTCTCTCTCTCTCTCTCTCTCTCTCTCTCTCTCTCTCATCCATCCATCCATCCATCCATCCATCCATGGTCTTCCGCTTATCCGTTGTCGGGTCGCGGGGGGAGCAGCTCCAGCAGGGGATCCCAAACTTCCCTTTCCAGAGCCACATTAACCAGCTCTGACTGGGGGATCCCGAGGCGTTCCCAGGCCAGGTTGGAGATATAATCCCTCCACCTAGTCCTGGGTCTTCCCCGAGGTCTCCTCCCAGCTGGACGTGCCTGGAAAATCTCCCTAGGGAGGCGCCCAGGGGGCATCCTTACCAGATGCCCAAACCACCTCAACTGGCTCCTTTCAACGCGAAGGAGCAGCGGCTCTACTCCGAGCTCCTTGCGGATGACTGAGCTTCTCACCCTATCTCTAAGGAAGATGCCAGCCACCCTCCTGAGGAAACCCATTTCGGCCGCTTGTACCCTGGATCTGGTTCTTTCGGTCTTGACCCAGCCTTCATTACCATAGGTGAAGGTACGAACGAAAACTGACCGGTAGATCGAGAGCTTTGCCTTCTGGCTCAGCTCTCTTTTCGTCACATTGTCCATTGTCCCCCCACTCGCGAACAAGACCCCCAGGTATTTAAACTCCTTCACTTGGGGTAAGGACTCATTCCCTACCTGGAGAAGGCACTCCATCGGTTTCCTGCTGAGAACCATGGCCTCAGATTTAGAGGTGCTGATCCTCATCCCAGCTGTATCACACTCGGCTGCAAACCGATCCAGTGAGTGCTGAAGGTCACAGGCCGATGATGCCATCAGGACCACATCATGTGCAAAGAGCAGCGATGAGATCTCCAGCCCACTGAACTGCAACCCCTCCCCACCATGACTACGCCTTGATATCCTGTCCATAAATACTACGAACAGGATTGGTGACAAAGCGCAGCCCTGGCGGAGGCCAACCCGCACCTGAAACAAGTCTGACTTACTGCCTTCTCCAGATCCACAAAACACATGAAGATCGATGGGCATACTCCCAGGCTCCCTCCAGGATCCTTGCAAGAGTGAAGATCTGAGCTGTTGTTCCATGACCAGGACGGAATCCGCATTGTTCCTCTTCAACCCGAGGTTCGACTATCGGCCGAACCCTCCTTGGCACACACCCTCTGGTCCCCCTTTTTTAACAGAGGAACCACCACCCCGGTCTGCCACTCCTTTGGCAGACTTCCACGCAATGATGAAGAGGCGTGTCAACCAAGACAGCCCCTCCAGGACAGCCCCTCCACACCCAGAGTTTTCAGCATTTCTGGACAGATCTCATCAATCCCTGGGGCTTTGCCACTGTGGAGTTGTTTGACTACCTGAGTGACTTCCACCAGGGAAATTGACGACAATACCCTATCATCCTCCAGCTCTGCCTCTACCATAGAGGGCGTATCAGCTGGATTTAGGAGTTCCTCAAAGGGCTCCTTCCACCGCCCTATTACCTCCTCAGTTGAGGTCAACAACGTCCCATCCTTACTGTACACAGCTTGGAAGGTTCCCCGCCTCCCCCTCCTGAGGTGGCGAACGGTTTTCCAGAAGCGCCTTGGTGCCGACCGAAAGTCCTTCTCCATGTCTTCTCCGAACTTCTCCCACACCCGCTGCTTTGCCTCTTTCACGGCAGAGGCTGCAGTCCTTTGGGCCGTTCGGTACCTTGCAACTGCCTCCAGAGTTCTCTGGGATAAAATATCCCGGAAAGACTCCTTCAGTCGGACGGCTTCCCTGACCACCGGTGTCCACCACGGTGTTCGTGGGTTACCGCCCCTTGAGGCACCCAAGACCCTAAGACCACAGCTCCCCACCGCAGCTTCAGCAATGGAAACTTTGAACATTGTCCCCTCAGGTTCAATGCTCCCATCCTCTACAAGCATGCACGAAAAGCTCCACCAGGTGTGAGTTTCAACTTCATTTATATGAAATTATATCTAAGTTTCGAGTTAAATAGCTGAAATTATGAATTATTTAGACTAATAGGTAAGACCAGAGGAACGTACGTTGAAGTATAGTCAGGATACTGTTTTTCAAAACCGTTTCTTTCAAATGCTATTAAACTAGCTAAAACTCCAAAAATTCAATGAAAGTAGTGATCTGATCCTTCATTTTACTTGCGAAGAGCGTTGTATGAAACCATCTACGTTATCTTTGGGAAACCCACATTATATAGAAACTTTGAAACCGGGTCAAACATGACTTGAGGACAACAAGAGGGTTAAATCAAGGCTGAAGACCTTTCTTTTTGATGCTACCTTCTTTAAATAATTGTTCATTTCTTATACTGCACTCTAACTTTTATTCCCGTATTTGTTTTTATATTTTTAAGTGCTCTTTAATGTTTTATGTAAAGCACTTTGAATTGCCTTGTTTCTTAAATATGCTGTAGAAATAAAGCTGCCTTGCCTTACAACCTTTTTCTGCTGTTAGAACTCTGCTTTGTGTTTCAGCCTTCAGACGTCATAGTGTCCATAGCTGTCCAGAGGAACGAGGCCGGGCTGTTTGATATTATCATCTGTAACATGTCTGCTCTAATATTCATCACTGGACATTTATCTCTGATATTATCATCTGTAACATATCTGCTCTATTATTCATCACTGGACCTTTATCTCTGATATTATCATCTGTAACATATCTGTTCTAGTATTCATCGCTGGTGCTTTTAATCTCTGTTGTTCATATGATTTACAGGAAATCAAACATATATTGAGTCTGTATGTACCTGAATATTGTTGTTTACCGTCTACAAGTGCTTGTTTTTGCTTCAGTTAGTAGTTTCAATTCTTTAAGACGTTTAAAATATTTCTATTTGATAAAATGGTGAAGCTTTAAAGATTCATCATTTTACTTGCGCACCCTTTTATACCTTTTTATGACATTTTAAATTCTACACATATTCATTTCTACAATGTCATGAATATAATATAAAAACAGTCCCTTTGTAATCTTACAAAAATACTTTTATTTCAGGAGTTTATTGCTTGTTTCAGTTGACTGCTACTCACCAAACAGTGAAAAGTATAAAGAAAGCTTTTGTACTAAAATGTGGCAGTTTTATTTTTATTTGATTTACCTTTATTTAACCAGGAAAGTCCCATTGAGATTAAAAACCTCTTTTTCAAGGGAGTCCTGGCCAAGAAGCAGCAAAAGAGTTTCAAACGATACATATACATATCCATTATGAAAAACAGTTACAAAGAATCGACTCATGTGTTCTCAATCTGGACTTAAAAGCATTCAATGATATTAATTCAGTCAATTTCCAGTCTTTTTGCAACATGTTCCATGTGTGTAGGGCTGAGTAAACAAAAGCTCTTTTTCCCAGTTCTGTACGGGCAAGTGGAACAGCGAGCAACAAAAGATCATTCGAACGCAAACAATGTGAGCCAACGCTCCTCCGTGAGATTAAGTTACAGATGTAGGATGGCAATAGACCAAGCATGGCCTTATAAATGAAAGCATACAAGTGACCCAGCCTCCTGGAGGACAAAGAAGGCCATCCCACTCGAGAATACAGTTCACAGTGATGTGTCAGGACCCTACAATTAGTAATGAACCGCAGAGAAGCATGATATGCAATGTCAAGCTTATGGAGACATTTAGCAGAGGCATTCATGTACAACAAGTCTCCATAGTCTAAAATGGATAAAAATGTTGCATTAACAAGGCGCTTTTTTGCCTCAAAAGAAAAACAAAATTTATTACGAAAGAAAAAGCCCAATTTAAGTTTAAGCATTTTCACAAGATTATCTATATGGGGCTTAAAAGTCAGGGAGTCATCAAGCAAGATACCCAGATACTTGTAAGTGTGAACCATCTCTATGACATTTCCCTCAAGAGTGGACACTAAGGGAATAGATTGAGGGACGTTCTTAGTGTTTGAAAACAACATTAGTTTGGTCTTTTCAGCGTTAAGAACCAGTTTTAGCTGGATCAGTGTGTACTGTACCACATTGAAAGCTTTCTGCAGAGATTCTACAGCTCTGGCAGGGTTCAACCCAAAACAGTAAATTATTGTGTCATCAGCGTAAAAATGCATATTAGCATCAGAAACATCTTGTCCTAAATCATTAATATACATGATGAACAGGAAGGGTCCTAATATAGAACCCTGCGGCACCCCCTTGTGGACATTTAAAAATTCAGAACACAGACCATCACATTTAATACACTGGGTCCTGTCGCTCAAATAATTTGTGAACCAGGAAACAACATGATTAGACAGTCCCAGACTTAAAAGCCTATGCTTTAAAATAACATGATCCACAGTGTCAAAAGCTTTTGACAGATCAATAAAAAGGGAAGCACAATATTGTTTTTTATCAAGAGCAACAAGTATATCATTTATCACTTTTGTAGTCGTGATGGTGCTGTGTTTTTTCCTAAAGCTGGATTGCAGTTTAGAGAGTAGGTCACTAGAGTACAGGAACTCTTTAAGTTGATCACAAACAAGAGACAACACACACAAATTTGATATTGGCCTGTAATTAGTTAAAACGGCTGGATCACCTCCTTTAAATAAAAGGGGTAACAAAAGCAGACTTCCAAACAAGTGGAATTTCTTTGTTTTGGATTGAAAGATTAAAAACGACCGTAAGAGGTTGTGCTACATAATCAGCTGCTATTTTCAAAAAGTAGGGCTCTATCAAATCCGGTCCGTTTGGTTTCCTATGATCTAATGTTTTGAGAGCTTTATGCACTTCCTGCACAGTAAAAGGAGCAAAATTGAAACACTCTCCAGAAGACATTTGAGGCTCTCTGTAGGAAGTCACGGGGGCCACTCCTGTGGAGTCAAACAAAGAACCAGAAGCTACGAAATGGTTGTTAAAGCTATTTAAGACCTCAGTCCTATCATAGACAGGGACAGAGTCTTTTAAGACATATTTTGGAAGAGCCTGAGGTCTTCTATTTACAGATAGAGACTTTATCACTTTCCAAAATTTCTGGGGATTGTTGAGGTTTTCCGTTGTGACCGATAAGTAATATTCTGATTTAGCCTTCTTGATAAGAGAAGTACATTTGTTTCTTAAATGCCTAAAATTAGACCAATCAGAGGGAGAATCGCTTTTTCTGGCTTTGGCCCATATCACATTGCGCTGATGGATGGACTCTGACAATTCTGGAAAAAACCAAGGGTTCTCTCGTCCCTTGACTCTGAATTTCCTAATGGGAGCATGTTTATTTACAATCTTCATAAAACTCTCCTTAAAATATGCCCAAGCCAGCTCAACATCTGGCAACAAACTCAATTGCCCCCAGCTAACCAAAGCTAGATCATGATGAAAGGCTTGTTCATTAAATATTTTTAAATTTCTCTTACAAATAATACGTGGATTGCATTTGGGGATTTTAGTGTTTCTACAAGTAGCAACAACGCAATGATCACTCAAATCATTGCAGAACACACCCACTAATGAGAACTTATGAGGAACATTTGTCAGGATTAAATCAATCAAGGTGGACTTATTAGGACTCTTTACGTTTGGCCTTGTAGGTAGGTTGACCAACTGGCTAAGGTTAATAGAGTCACAGAAGGATTTGAATTCACCAGAAACAGCATTTAGCCAATCCCAATTCAAATCTCCAGCCAATAAGAGTTCATTGTAATTTAATTTAGACAAAAGATACTGTAAAGATGATAATGCTTCCTTGATGGCAGATGGAGGCCTATAGCACCCCACGACGGTTATAGATAGGGACTTAACTATTTCTACAGTCAAAGCCAAAAACTCCATTTGCTTAGAAATAGATTCAGATAGAACAATTGATACATCAAATCTTGATTTTACATAAATGGCTACGCCACCACCTTTTTTAGGCCTATCTGTACGATAAACATTGTATCCAAATATGGCAATGTCATCATTAGAAATAGATTTGGATAACCATGTTTCAGAGATGATCACAATATCTGCATCTGTCGATTTCACCCAAATTTTGACCATGTCCATCTTGGGTAATAAGCTGCGTACATTAAGATGAACACATTTAACCCAGGCATTGATTTAAAATCAGCAGGGGTCTGGACGCATTTCAGCTCAGGTCCAGGGTTTGGTTGCACATTTCCAGATATAAGTAAAAGTAGAACAATCATCAATCTTCGTTTCACACTACATTTTGAAACAGTCTCCTGCGTTTCAAATGTTGAAGCCAAGCTTTGCTTTTCATTTAGTGAAAGTGAAAGATTGTACAAAGCAAGAAAACCCTGAAGTTTAGGTACAACCCCAGGCAGGATGAAGTTGAAGACCAAAACCAAATGAGATAGTGGTGGCTCAAGGTGCCCTGCTGCACTAAAGTTAGTGCCACTATAGGAAGTATCACACATACTCAGCTTATTATTTGCAGAACTTACCCAAGGAGCACTGCTTAGTCCCAAGTCCCAAACAGTCAACACACATAATAAAACTATTAAGAGTGCCATAATCTTCATGTTGAAAAATATCAACAGAAACAGTTTGTGAATGGCACAACCGTAGCTATTTTCCAGAAGGTGAATGTGGCAGGCTCGGGCCTGTTGGTCCAGGCTCCAGATGGGGATGGATGTAGCAGACTCAGACCGGTTAGCCCGGGCTGCAGGCAAAAGTGGATGTTGCAGGCTCAGGCCTGTTAGCCCAGACTCTAGATGAAGGTGAATGAGGCAGGCTCAGGCCTATTTGCCCAGGCTCCAGATGGAAGTAGCTGAGTCAGGCTCAGGCCTGTTAGCCCAGACTATAGATGAAGGTGAATGAGGCAGGCTCAGGCCTATTTGCCCAGGCTCCAGATGGAAGTGGCTGAGGCAGGCTCAGGCCTGTTAGCCCAGGCTCCAGATGGAAGTGGCTGAGGCAGGCTCAGGCCTGTTAGCCCAGGCTCCAGATGGAAGTGGCTGAGGCAGGCTCAGGCCTGTTAGCCCAGGCTCCAGATGGAAGTGGATGAGGCAGGCTCAGGCCTGTTAGCCCAGGCTCCAGATGGAAGTGGATGAGGCAGGCTCAGGCCTGTTAGCCCAGGCTCCAAATAGAAGTGGATGCGGCAGGCTCAGCCCTGTTAGCCCAGGCTCCAGGCGGAGGTAGATGTGGCTCAGGCTTGTTATCCCAGGCTCCAGATGGCTCAGGCCTGTTAGCCTAGGCTCCAGATGGCCCAGGCCTGTTAGCCTAGGCTCCAGGCGGAGGTAGATGTGGCTCAGGCCTGTTGGTCCAAGCTCCGGATGAGGATGGATGTAGCAGACTCAGACCTGTTAGCGTGGGCTCCATGCGAAAGTGGATGTTGCAGACTCAGGCCTGTTAGCCCAGGCTCTAGATGAAGGTGAATGAGGCAGGCTCAGGACTATTTGCACAGGCTCCAGATGGAAGTGGATGAGGCAGACTCAGGCCTGTTAGCCCAGGCTCCACAAAGAAGTGGATGAGGCAGGCTCAAGTTTGCTAGCCCAGGCTCCAGGTGGAGGTAGATGTAGCTCAGGCTTATTAAAGTCCGCCAAAAAAGAAAACAAACACTAAAACTAAACTGCAACTTTTAAAACAATAAAAAGCAGTAAAATCCATTAAAACGAATTAGTCCAGAGAGAGACACTGAGCAGACAATGAGCTTGCTGCCATCTTGGATTCTGCCTCTGGTTCTTCTAGCCAGAGGCTAGTTTTGCCTATTATCTGATGGAGCTGCAAAGATTAATCGATTAGTTGTCAACTATTAAATTAATTGCCAACTATATTTTAACAATTGATCAACCAGTTTGAGTCATTTTCGTAGATGAACCAATTTGAAAAAATAGAAATTATGATTTGATTGGAAGAATATATTAACATGCATACACACCATGGTTTCAGCAGGTTCCACCAAGTCAAATGTAAGACTTTTAAAGCAACACAAGTTTGCCAGATCGGGTAGCGGATATATATATATATATATATATATATATATATATATAACTGTTATAAGCGTAAGCTCTTTATCTCCACCCTTCTGTTCTGACTGTGCTGTCATTGATGTGTTGTTGGCAATATTTTAGTTTTCCTATCTTTTGCTCTTGTATGCAAATCTGTCTTTTGAACTTATTAAAACACACATTATTACGTCTTAACCCATGTCAGTAAAGTAAGTATTTTTCTCTGAAATAATATTTATTTAAAATAGCTACAAAATCCAAATGATGTGAACACTTTATATTTTAAACCCCTTATTTATAATGCTACTGTATCCCTCAGTATATATAAATAATGTTTAGTGGTTTCTCCATTAACACTGTCCTGTGTTACACAGAAATACCTGTATAAAAGCAACAAAAGTTAAAACAAGCACCAAAACAAAACATTTTCAACATCATGTTAATAGTTTAAACAATTTTATCATATAGTAACTCAAAATGCAAACAAAATCTATAGTGCAGGTCTGCTGAAATCCCACTAGAGTACAATATTAAATGCTGATAGAATGTAATCTCTATAAACCTGAATCAGTTTCAATATGGTCTTAACCAATAAGCTCAGATATACCCAGCAAACTATGTTTATTTTATTGTTATCATGTTTGCAACACAAGGTAATACTAATTGCTGTCTGGTAATAGCATAGTCACAATTTAAACTAAGCACTAAGTACTGCAGTCTGTTTATCCAATTTGTATCTTGAAATCTTGAAACTAAATTCGAAATCCAAACGTCTCCTTCATGCACATGCACAACTCTTCCCTCATCTTATCTTTGGGTGTGTGTGTGTGTGTGTGTGTATGTGTGTGTGTGTGTGTGTGTGTGTGTGTGTGTGTGTGTGTGTGTGTGTGTGTGTGTGTGTGTGTGTGCGTGAAAGCCCCCACCTTGGCGGCTCTCTGAGCTTCTGTAAGAGAAAAAAAAAAACACACTCCTCCTTTTTGCATTGTAACACACATCTATCCAACGCCTCTTAGAAAATGTTGCCTCATAGTTTGGAAAGCTGAAAATGTTCAGAGCAATTCTGTCAGCCAAATGAATGGTTTTAGCAGCTAATCATTTTAATTGATTTGTAGGTCTATTTGATAGACAGCTCTATAATGATAATACAGTAATAAACATGTTTCATGTACAAAAACAATCCCAATTTGTCTTACCCCAAACTGTATATCAGATAGTACCATAGATAGATACCATTTTAGATCTAAAAATAGAATTAGTGAACCCAATTTACCCAATAAGGAAATGACCAGTGAGCTGTTGTGTCAATCCTTTTAAAACTCTAATAATTACATTTATAACACCAGTGTCAATATAAAAATGATGTACTCTAAGTACACACAATTAGGCATTTCTTATAGGATCTAAGAAGATCAGTATGTTGGTTAAACCTGTCTAGATTATCTTTTACCCTGTCAATTTGTCCCTAGTAGCAAACAAAAAAAAACTGTGTATCAGTGCAAAAGCATTTCTTCATTGCATGAAGCTGTGTGTGTGTGTGTGTGTGTGAGTGTGTGTGTGTGTGTGTGTGTGTGTGTGTGTGTGTGTGTGTGTGTGTGTGTGTGTGTGTGTGTGTGTCTTTCAGTGTCTGTGTTACCGTCCTCAATCAGCTGTGAGACTCGGTCAGTCAGCATGTTGTTCTCCCTCTGAGATGTTGTTCTTTCTTCTTCGGGCAGTTACATACCCAATGTCCAAAGTCCTTGCAGTACCAACAGTGGTCTGGGTTGTAGGGCTCATTATTTCGTCCACGGTACCCTCCTCGGCCTCCTGGCCTGGGTTAGGTTGTGGAGCTGATGAGGAGGTTATAGGTGTATGTGTGTTATAGCATTCTTTCCCTGTATCTACTTCTCTTCTTCGTCTAAATCTTGTTTTAGCATTCTCAGCTTTACACTCACGGAACCATTTGGCGGAAAACCAAAATGTTTTGACCAGTAGGCTATGCCAGACATCGCAGACAATCCAGTCCATATTTCAACCACAATGGGTCCAGACGCTTCACTTGGACGGGGGCATTTCGTTTACCCAGGTTTCACAGAACCTTTATAGTATACTATTTCATTTCCGATGTGGTCGTCACCACACCGCAAGGTTATTTATTCGGGAAACTTACGTAAAAACCCGGTACGACCCTGCAGACAAAATCTCTTAAATAGTAAACTATTTTATTTCTTTTGCAGTCCGTCTCTTAATCTGGAAACGTGCTAATAGTTTCGTAGATTAATTTAAGGCCTTGCCTACTGTTTTGCCAGCCACACGTCCGGTCTTTTCCGTCAATCAATTGTCCTGTCAGCTTATGAATATGTCCGTGTCTGCCTAAAGATGTCACTCATAACCTCAGTTATATCTTTGTTACCCAATTGACCCCACACAACAACAACAAAAATCAGTTAGGCCTACTCACTTCCCAAAAGTCAAAATTAGTTTCATTTATCTTTAAACAAAGTAATAATGATTTTTGCAATTATAAATTTTGGAATATTTGTTCAAAATATTGATTTTACAATCCAATTGAATTAGTGAATTTGGATCTTACCCATGCTGCTAGAAATCTCTTCCTGTTCGTTTTAACGGCCAAATCTGTGGTGGAAGTTTTTCTTGTAGCAGCAGGGTTTAGTCATATCAATGACAAGAATGAAAAGGAATAGAGACTGTTTGAGAATTAAACCAAAGTCTGGTCTTTGAGCATTTATTATATTTTGCAAAATAGAGGAACACAGTTTCAAGAGGTACACGCAGCACAACTGAAACAGTATTTCTGCCTTCTAGACAAAACATTACACATTATATAGGAAAAAACAGAACATTTGGTGCTGACTTTTTTGGTCACATACCATAAACAATCAAAATTAGTTTCCATTCCTCCTCTGCTATGTTCTAATCTTTAGCCAAAACACCTCTCTGCATTGGAGACAGAAAGAAACGTAGTTTCTCACTGTCGTAAGCAGTCATCGGCCTTCCTCACTTGTTATCTAAGAACAAAGATAACAACTTGAGAAAGCTTCAGGCTAGTTAAAGCAATATCATTTCTACCAGGCTGTAGTTGAGGGCTGCAGCTGTTTTTCCCTCTGCTACTTTAAAAAGTCCACAGAGAGAGAAAGAAAACAACCAGGATCTTGTGGAGGTTGAAAACAATCTTTACGTTAATGGTTCAAGTAAAATTTGCCATCACAAACATTTGAAAAAAACAATTGAAATTGAAAATTGAAAAACAAAGTTTGCTGAGCATGTGGTGCACGGGTGGAAAAAAAGTTACTAGTTAACTAGTTAATTATCCTCCGCGCTGCAGTCTGTCTTTTTCTCTTTCTCCTTTCTGTCGGGTGGCGCTGCGTGTGCCCGCTCATGGTGTGAAGCGTGCGTCCGCGCCACTCTCTGACATGCACTCCAACTAGACGGCCTTTTGTACACTTTCGCTTTTTGAAGCGTGGCGGCTACCGTAGCTGCAATGCATACTTTTAACTGCGTGGTGAGAGCCAGTTGATTGCGATATATGATCTCAACGCTAGATGGGATAAATTCTTACATACTGGGGCTTTGAAGTGCTCATAATATGCTTTTTGGCTTTCTCCTTTTCTTTATTCCTATATTTTGTTGTGCACATTATAGGTTTACAAAGTGAAAAAGCCCAAAGCCCCCCCCAAAGGGACTTACCATCTCCAACAGAAAACACTGTTCACAAACTGCTCCAAACAGCTCTGTTGTAGTCCAGCCTTTACTTCAGAGACAAACGTGGTCACTTTGGAACACGTTATAATGCTCGCCTAGCTGCTAGCATGGCACGCCCTCATACTCTGCTTCTGACTGGCTAGTAGTCCTTACCTAGGTACTGTCAGGGCACGCCCTCATACTCTGCTTCTGACTGGCTAGTAGTCCTTACCTAGGTACTGTCAGGACACGCCCTCATACTCTGCTTCTGACTGGCTAGTAGTCCTTACCTAGGTACTGTCAGGACACGCCCTCATACTCTGCTTCTGACTGGCTAGTAGTCCTTACCTAGGTACTGTCAGGACACGCCCTCATACTCTGCTTCTGACTGGCTAGTAGTCCTTACCTAGGTACTGTCAGGGCACGCCCTCATACTCTGCTTCTGACTGGCTAGTAGTCCTTACCTAGGTACTGTCAGGGCACGCCCTCATACTCTGCTTCTGACTGGCTAGTAGTCCTTACCTAGGTACTGTCAGGGCACGCCCTCATGCTCTGCTTCTGACTGGCTAGTAGTCCTTACCTAGCTACTGTCAGGACACGCCCTCATACTCTGCTTCTGACTGGCTAGTAGTCCTTACCTAGGTACTGTCAGGACACGCACTCATACTCTGCTTCTGACTGGCTAGTAGTCCTTACCTAGGTACTGTCAGGGCATGCCCTCATACTCTGCTTCTGACTGGCTAGTAGTCCTTACCTAGGTACTGTCAGGACACGCCCTCATACTCTGCTTCTGACTGGCTAGTAGTCCTTACCTAGGTACTGTCAGGACACGCCGTCATACTCTGCTTCTGACTGGCTAGTAGTCCTTATCTAGGTACTGTCAGGGCACGCCGTGACACGCTTTTAGAAAAAAAATAAAAACACAAAAAAAAAACTGATTAAAGCCACACGCAGGACGTGATCCCCGGCCTCCTGGGAGAAAGTCCTGTGTTTGATCCATCCACCACCCCAACCAACCTCCTTACGCGGAATTCTGGCCTTACATACTACTCACTACCGCAGTCGCGCTTAATGCTACGTCATCTTCTTATTGACTTTACATTGGCATTGCTCATTCCGTTACCAGTTCGTGCTCATTTCACGGAATTCTGTGAGACCAGGCTGAATGTAACTGATAATGTTTGTAAAATTGTATTCTATATATATATATATATATATATATATATGTATACTCCTAGTTTGTATTACAAGGTTAATGTTTAAATGTGCACTGTCCCTATCTAAATAAAATTATATTACATGCCCCCCTAGTAGGTTAAAGGAATATTTCACCGCTGGAAAGATGACTATGTATCTAAATTGGGTCATTTATGTAGTAGAAATGTGAAATAATTTTAGAAGTTGGTGCCTTCTACACCGAGAACTGTATACACAACTGTATACACACTGTATATAGTGAAATGAAACGTTTCACCGTGGCTCAAGTGGTGTTACATGTTTAAAATATATAAAAACAACATTATGTAAACAACATTATATAAAAACGACATAAAAACGAAATATGAAACAGGCTACATTTAGTGTACACACATTATAGACTATACATAAAGTGCAATTACTACTTAAAGTAGAGCATTTAAGACAAGGGACAGGACAGAAAACAAAAGACAGGGCATAAGTAGACTTGTAACAGCACTGATTGTTAAAAGTTAGGTTCACTGTGAGGTGAAGGTAGAATATAAGAACTTTCTTGAGATTTGCGTGGTTAAAATCACCAGCAACAATAAATAGTCCATCCGGATGTGCGCTTTGGAGCTCACTGATAGCTCCGTAAAGTTCAGCTAATGCATTGGTAGCATTAGTGCTTGGTGGGATGTAAACACTGAGTATAAACACAGCCGTGAATTCACATGGAAATGTAGAATGGTCGGCATTTAACAGTCACAAACTCCACCAGCGGTGAGCAGTAGTCAGTCCCTCCAGGATTTCGTGGCCTTTTTTTGAGATTGTTGCGACCCAAAATGGCTGATTTAAAAAATTGCGATAAACGTTGCGGGCAATAGTGAAAGCTGCAAAAAAAGTTTTGATTTTTTTTTGTATAGTTCTTTAAAATAAAAGGAAACTTGTCTTGGGGAGAATAAAATTACTTTGGGCTGAGATTTCCTAGTAACTTTACCAAGAAGGCTCAGGATGCTGCAAATGTTGGTATAATATGAAAATGGCTGGTGGCTTTAAGACAAAAAATAATAATTCATTGTAATGAATCACCTCTGATGACACCGGTTCCCTCAACATCCTCATCCTCGACCTGAGTGCAGCCTTCGATACCATAACATCCTGCTCCCACTCAGCTGGCTCCACTCCTACCTCTCTAACAGATCACACTTCATCTCTCTTCATAACCACACCTCTGCCACAGACACAGTCACTCAAGGCATTCCCCAAGGCTCCGTACTCAGCCCCCTCCTCTTCATCATCTACATCCTCATCCTTGGTCAGATACTCCGCCACTTCAACCTGGACTTCCACTGTTACGCCGATGACACCCAGATCTACCTTAGCACCAAATCCCCCCTCAATCCTCCCCTCTCCCACATCAACTCCTGCCTGTCAGCTATTAAAATCTGGATGCAACACAACTTCCTCAAACTCAACAGTGATAAAACAGAATATACAATAACCCCACTCTCACCATTGATGGCACCATTGTCTCCCCATCTCCCCAGGCCCGCAACCTTGGCGTGATCTTTGATTACACCCTCTCCCTTGAGCCATCCGCCATGTCATCAAAACCTCCTTCTTTCACCTCCGCAACATCGCCAAAATCAGACCCTCTCTCATACCCACGCTGCTGAAAGACTCATTCACGCCTTCATCTCCTCCCGACTGGACTACTGCAACTCACTTCTCGGCATCAGCTCTACCAATATCAACCGCCTCCAACTGGTCCAGAACGCAGCTGCCCGACTCATCACCCGCTCCAAATCTTGCCACCACATCACTCCAGTCCTAAAACAACTCCACTGGCTTCCTATCTCCCACCGGATCACCTACAAAATCCTGGTCCTCACCTACAAAGCCCTCCTCTGCATCCACAAGTCCAAACTCCGCAGTTTTGGGGACAGAGCCTTCTCCAGGGCAGCTCCCAGGCTCTGGAACTCCCTCCCCCATGAGATCCGCACCTCTGAGTCCCTCACCATCTTCCAGTCCCGCCTCAAGACCCATCTCTTCACCTCTGCCTATCTGTAGCCCCCTTTTCTTCTGTGACTGAATCTTGTTTTGCTTTGTCTTGTTTTCTTTTGCTTTGTTTTGTTTTGTCTTGTATTGTCCTGTTTTGTTTTACTTTCTAATCTAGCTCCCCTGGAAAGCGACTTTGAGTCTATGTAAAGCGCTATATAAATTCAATTTATTATTATTATTATTATTACCTCTCTGGGAACCATCACCTTATCGTGGTGGAGAGGTTTGGGTGTCCCTATGAACCTAAGGGCTGTGTTGTCCGGAGCTTTGTGCTCCTGGTAGGGTCTCCCATGGCAAAGTGGTCTCAGGTGATGGGCCAGACGAAGAATGGTTCAAAAACCCTATGGAAAAACGACGGAGGGATAGAGAGACCCTGCCCGGAGGAAGCCTGGGGCCCCCATCGGGAGCCAGGCCCCAGGAGCCAGGAGGGCTTGTCAGCGAACGTCTGGTGGCCGGGTTTGCCACAGAGCCCGGCCGGGCACAGCCCGAAAACGTGGCACCTATCTCTCCAGCCCATGGGCCCACCACCTGTGGGAGGAACCGCTGGGGTCGGGTGTGCTGCCAAACGGGTGGTGGTGAAGGTCAGGGGTTTCGATGGACCAGACCCGGGCGGCAGAGGCTGGCTCTGGGGACGTGGAATGTCACCTCGCTATGGGGGAAGGAGCCGGAACTTGTGCGGGAGGTGGAGCGCTACCAGTTGGATCTGGTGGGGCTTACCTCTACGCACAGTCTCGGTTCTGGAACCGTACTCCTGGAGAGGGGTTGGACTCTTTTCTTCTCCGGAGTTGCCCAGGGTGTGAGGCACCAGGCGGGTGTGGGGATACTCACAAGCCCCCGGCTGAGTGCCGCTACGTTGGAGTTCACCGCGGTGGACGAGAGGGTTGCCTCCCTATGCCTACGGGTTGTTGGGGGGGGAAACTCTGACTGTTGTTTGTGCATATGCACCAAACAAGAGTTCAGAGTATTCGGCCTTCTTGGACACCTTGAATGGAGTCCTGTATGGGGCTCCGGTGGGGGACTCCATAGTTCTGCTGGGGGACTTCAGTGCGCACGTGGGCAATGACGGAGACACATGGAGAGGCGTGATTGGGAGGAACGGCCTCCCTGATCTAAACCAGAGTGGTTGTCTGTTATTGGACTTCTGTGCTAGTCATGGATTGTCTATAACAAACACCATGTTCAAACACAGGGATGCTCATAAGTGTACTTGGTACCAGAGCACCCTAGGCCGAAGGTCATTGATCGGTTTTATAATCGTTTCATCTGATCTGAGGCCGTATGTTTTGGACACTCGGGCTGATGCGCCCTCTTTGTTAGAGGCAGAGCTGGAGGATGACGGGGGATTGTCGTCCTTTTCCCTGGTGGAAGTCACTGAGGTAGTCAAACAACTCCACAGTGGCAAAGCCCCAGGGATTGATGAGATCCGTCCGGAAATGCTGAAAGGGGCTGTCTTGGTTGACATGCCTACTCAACATTGCGTGGAAGTCTGGGACAGTGCCACAGGAGTGGCAGACCGGGGTGGTGGTTCCCCTGTTCAAAAAGGGGGACCAGAGGGTGTGTACCAATTACAGGGGTATCACACTTCTCAGCCTCCCTGGTAAAGTCTACTCCAAGGTGCTGGAAAGGAGGGTTCGGCCGATAGTTGAACCTCGGGTTGAAGAGGAAGAATGCGGATTCCGTCCTGGTCGTGTAACAATGGATCAGATATTTACTCTCGCAAGGATCCTGGAGGGAGCCTGGGAGTATGCCCATCCGGTCTACATGTGTTTTGTGGCTCTGGAGAAGGCATATTACTGGGTCCCCCGGGAGATACTGTGGGAGGTGCTGTGGAAGTATGGGGTGAGGTGGTCCCTTCTCAGGGCCATCCAATCTCTGTATGACCAAAGCGAGAGCTGGGTCTGGGTTCTCGGCAGTAAGTCGGACACGTTCCAGGTGAGGGTTGGCCTCCGCCAGGGCTGCATTTTGTCACCAATCCTGTTCGTAGTATTTATGGACAGGATATCGAGGCATAGTCGTGGTGGGGAGGGGTTGCAGTTCGGTGGGCTGGGGATCTCATCGCTGCTCTTTGCAGATGATGTGGTCCTGATGGCATCATCGGCCTGTGACCTTCAGCACTCACTGGATCGGTTTGCAGCCGAGTGTGAAGCGGCTGGGATGAGGATCAGCACCTCTAAATCTGAGGCCATGGTTCTCAGCAGGAAACCGATGGAGTGCCTTCTCCAGGTAGGGAATGAGTCCTTACCCCAAGTGAAGGAGTTAAAATACCTTGGGGTCTTGTTCGCGAGTGAGGGGACAATGGAGCGGGAGATTGGATGGAGAATCGGCGCAGCGGGGGCGGTATTACATTCAGTTTATCACACCGTTGTGACGAAAAGAGAGCTGAGCCAGAAGGCAAAGCTCTCGATCTACTGGTCAGTTTTCGTTGCTACCCTCACCTATGGTCATGAAGGTTGGGTCATGACCGAAAGAACGAGATCCAGGGTACAAGCGGCCGAAATGGGTTTCCTCAGGAGGGTGGCTGGCGTCTCCCTTAGAGATAGGGTGAGAAGCTCAGTCATCCGTGAGGAGCTCGGAGTAGAGCCGCTGCTCCTTCACGTCGAAAAGAGCCAGTTGAGGTGGTTCGGGCATCTGGTAAGGATGCCCCCTGGGCGCCTCCCTAGGGAGGTGTTCCAGGCACGTCCAGCTGGGAGGAGGCCTCGGGGAAGACCCAGGACTAGGTGGAGGGATTACATCTCCAACCTGGCCTGGGAACGCCTCGGGATCCCCCAGTCAGAGCTGGTTAATGTGGCTCGGGAAAGGGAAGTTTGGGGTCCCTTGCTGGAGCTGCTCCCCCCGCGACCCGACCACGGATAAGCGGACGACGATGGATGGATGGATGGATAATTTAGTTTATGCTACCTTTAAATTCTTTTTGGAAACCCCTTCCAAGTCCAGCATGGGTCTCCGAAACCCATTTCAGTGATTTTCAATTAAGACGTCTTCACCGTGGTTGATCACATCATTCTATTGATTTATTTTACTGGCTAATCTACACCTACTGTATATTTAACTTATTGTATAATCATAAATAAGCCTCTCACTTTCTTGCTGAGAGTTGAAAATGTAAACCACTCTCATCAAACTGGGAAACAGCTAGCCAAACAAGATATTGTTATTTAGTGCATTTTGAAAGTATTGGTTGGCAAACTTGTTCCCTTTGGAAAGAGCTAGGCGAAGCTAACGTGCTGCTGGTAACTACATACTGTATTAACTGTGCAGACATGGTAGTGTGTTATCATTTGCTTCGCTGCTGAGTTTAATGAGTAGATTAAGTGCATTTCCTAAAATGGTGAACTATTTCTTACATTTATCGAAATACATTGTTCATAAATTGGTATAAAGGCCAAATGTTAAGTTCTAATGTTTTATGTTAAATATATCTTACTTTTATATCATTTTATATTACTTATATATTTTACATGTTCTTCAAATACACATCTTATTAAAGGTTATCTTATTAAAAATATTCTTGCTTATATTTTTGCACATGCACACATAACCCAGATATGACCATAAGGGGTTTAAAGCTGGATGGTCTCATACTACCATAAATAATGACCAGACTGGGCTGGGTGGGTAATAATAACCCAGTAATTTAAAGATGAGGATTTGTCAGCCATCTTGAATCTCCCTTTCTATTTCTGTCCCTGGCATCCCCTGGTTCACTGACACAGTTCTTTATTTTTGCAGTAGTCCTCCCACTGTCTTAAAGGTGACACTTTTAGTCAGATAATGTCTTAATCTATGCAGATAATACTGAGCAGTATTTAACAACAAATACATGTTTGTATTAAAATAAGCAGCCTAATGCTTGCAGGGGTAATCGAACAGTATCCAAATCACCATGAACACAAAAAGTAATCCAATGCAACAAAGCACAGAACTAAGCATGTCGATCAGCAGTGTGAAAAAAGCCTGCTATGTCTCAGCATACAGTCAAAAAGCAGAAGTGAGGAATGCCAATGCCATGCCAATGTTTCCAGCCAATCACATGCAACCCATTTCACTGTTTGAGCCAATAATGTGAAGGCAGTTTTGTGGTATAGTTTAGACAGCCACAAATAGGTATGACACAGGCTTCTTGTAATGTTAGGACTCTGGTTTCATACACACATGCAGACAGACTCTGGGAAATGTTCGCGCTCTGAGCTCATCCCTGGAAGAAGCACTGTAACCTGAGACAAGACTGGCTTTGTTCACACTGCTGATCGACATGCTTAGTTCTGAACAGCTGCTGAAGTCTGATTCTAGGTTGTCAGTAAATATCTGTTTAAGGAAGAAAACAAGTAAGAAAAAAAAAGGTGTGCCATTTGGCTCACAGACAATGTAAAAGACATGTCTGTGAGCCATAACAATAACCAAAGCTTGCCCATCTGATCTGACACCTACACTATTCCCACTTTATTTAAACACATTAAAGTTGATATATGTCCATTTTCAATTAAAAGTAGCCTCTTATCAAATAGAAATGAAGTGATTGTTATTTTGTGTCATTCAATCTAATATAGCTTGGTGACTTCCTGACAGCTTTGACAAATTATAGTTGACATTTTGCAATTAACGCTTAACGCCAAAAGTTAAATGAGTTGATACCACACTTCTGTGTGTATGTTAAATATACAGCTAACTTCTACTATAATTTATTTAGGTCTGAAAGGGTTTCATGTTGAAATGTTAACTTAATGTTAGTACCCTACCTGTATGAACTATTTATGTTTGTTTTGTTTCATACCTGTAACCTTTATGTCTATATTGTGTCAGTGTCAGCACTAGGAAAGTGTTTATTTAAAATGTGTCTAAATAATCCTATAATGGATGGGCCGTGTCAGCAGCCAGACACGAAAATAAACAATTCAATCATTCATTCATTCATTCATTCATTCATACAGCTATCGCCAGCAGCCGGTTAGTTTAACTTAGCTTATGCCATGGTCTGGGTAAATACTCTATTTCGATTGGCCGCAGGGTGTCCATTAAGTAAGGGTTAATGCCCAACGAGGTGTCCATTGTCAACTGTTAATGGAATACGGCGATCCTGTATGCTGTTCAACTCGCTACTTCAGGCTGCGACCGACAGTAACGTTACACATGGCATATCATTTGTTCGTGAAAGTCTGGATATTGATTGGGGACAATGACATGGCTGGATAGCTAACTTGTCTTGTTAAACATACTGTCAAATTACATTTACTGATTGCCAACCATACATGTGTTATTGACTTTGAATCTTGCTAGCTTATGTTAGCTTGCTGATGTCTGGCTGATAACTGAGCCAAAGGGTTCTATGAGCTGAGCGGACCAGAAAATCTCCCTTTGCCAAGTTGTATCTAAGGTCCGTCCTATTTACTGGAGCTGTGAACAACGTTGGCACTGCATAAGAACCCTAATGGGATGGCAATGACTGTTCCAGGTATTAGTCAAACCCTTACGTGTTACCAAGAAAACAGACGTAATTAGATTTTGATAGCAAAACGCATGAAAATATCAATTATTGGTTTTTAAAAAAGTGAGTATGGTATAAGTGGATTAATGCCCTCCGAGATGTCCATTATCAGGTAATGAATGAATTCCGCTGTGTGGATGCATTTTTTATTTTAAAAACAATCAAACTTGACATTAAATGATTAGTAAGAGTATAGTTAGTAGGTAGAATCAGTGTCATTTTATTGTCCCAACTTTATGTCCATTAAACAGTCCCTCTAGAAAAACGCGGAGTTTTTTTGTGATTGTTGCGGGCAAAAATCATTGATTATGTGGCACGTTTTCTTAAAAATGCGATGGAATATGCGGGATATTTATGCCATTTTATGCGATGAAAATGCGGGAACTTGCAAAAATTGCGGGAACTTGCAAAAACTGCGGTTTGATGAAAAAGAGAAAAGAAGTGATTCCCCCAACACAGTGTTCTCAGTAGGTGAAATTACGTCACTTCATAACGTTCCCATGGCAACAGGGGAAAATGGCTGCTCTTGTGTGAAGTAAACGCAACATTTTTCAACTTTCTGCTGAGATATATGTGACTTTTTTGCAACGAAATGTATTATGTAAAATATTTTGCGCGGAAATCGGCAATTTATGCGGCGAAAGTGCGGCGTATTTGAAAAAATGCGGCCCCCGCATTAATATGCAGACTTTGGCTGATTATGCATTGAATTTTGCGATCGCATAATCACGTTTTTCTGGAGGGACTGATTAAAGTGCATAGCCGGATTATGATACATTTCTTTCCCTTCTGTCTAGTTTTGACTTTCACTCGAAGTATTTTTTTGCTTTCAATAACAAAGAGTCTGTGTGTAATGAAAGAAATAAATAAAAGACATTTGTTGAATAAAGTGCCAAGAACACCCATTTCACACACCATCACTTCTTTCCACTATCACCCAAGATATTTTCATACTGCTATATTAAAATATTATGAGCAACTATTTTTGCTTTTAACACACTTTAGAAATCTATATCTGTATTATATAGTAGAAAGTAAAACTCAGACTGCAGTGTTAACAGGGCCATAGGCCATGCGCGGAGGTTGCGGGGCGGGGGGGGGGGGGGCTGAAACAAGTAATAAATAAATAATAAAAAAAAATTAGTGGAATAATTAATTGCATTGTTTAAAAAAATATTGTTTTTATTTTACACAAAACAACACAAAACAACTAAATGGTGGTAGGTAATACATCTGATTTCATATACTGCTTTAGTAAAAAACAAATTCAGGGCTCTGGGTCATGTGACAAGTGACAGGCTAAAGTAGGTCCAACGATTCTCAGCTAGCATGTAATAACGTAGTTATCTGTTGGACTCGTTACACAAAAATATGGATATGAGGAGATTTTTAAGACGGCAAGCTCCAAACGACAAGGATACAACACAAACAACAGCAATAACCGATGATGACGATAGGCAAACAGACACCGCTGTGAATTTGGAGGGAACTTCAAGCCGCTCTGGATCAGCAGCAACCGCTAACAGTCCTGACGTTCAACCCACAGCAACAGCTGCACTAGGTAACAACCATAGACCTATATAGAAATGGACCAACAGATCCCGTTGCTCTGGACGGAGACCAGTGAAGTCTATTAGAAGCACTTTTCCGGTGATGGTTGAGCGTTACTGAGCAGCTGCAAACTGAGCTTGCCGAGGTAGATGTGACGTGACCAACGTCTCTGAACGTTGTAAGTCTTCTGGTAGCTGTGCCAAGAGAAATCTCAATCATTCCCAATCTATCAGAGACGGAGAGCGTAGGTATATGTAAGGAGATAACATAGGTACAGGCTAATTATTGCTAACTAAAATGCTAGTTAACATTAGTAATTAAACTAAACAGCTGATGTAAGTCCAAACTGCCTGCGAGCTTCTCCTGTACTGTACAGTAATTCCTCTACTATGAGACAGTAAGTCGCGTGGTTATGACCCAACCGTTAGCCTATTTTTATAAAAACGTCTGCTACGGAGCCATAACGTGAGGTACAAGGTAATGTAGCCTTGTGTACATTGTCGTGTTTCTTTAGAAATAAACAATGGACAAATGAAGTCTTTAAACGCTTCAGATGTAAAGTTATTGGCTGTCAAAGTGACACCAAAATGAATGGCAGTCAATGGAATGCTAACGGGGGGTGATGGCTTATTAGCATCAAAATGGCGCCACAGGAGGCTTCACTCTGAGGAGAGAAGCCTGGCCCCTTGGTAACAACAAGCTGGAGAAGCTCAACACACTGCTTTCAATTAGCTGTCTTTTGAGGGACGGGGGGTCCACTCATTTAACAATCAAAAGTGGGGAGTGTTGTGTGAGTGTGTGTGAGATTGTCAGTTGAAAATGTTCTGTCTTGTCAGACTAAAACTAAGAGAAAGGCAAATCTTCATGCGTATTGCGTACTGTAGCCTCTAACATGGCCGCTTTTTTCTTTGTCTCACAAAATGTTTTAAATGTTTCGTTAAGTACAACAAAATACGAAATATAACTTGTTTTTTTAATCACTGTCTTGTCTTGTCTGTTTTGAAAAAAGGAAAGAAAAACTTTTAAAATCTTTTTGTTTTGGTTGAAGATAATATTTAACAGTGCAAAAGTCGTCCACATTTCATTGCTTTGATCCTAATTATGTCTGAAGATGCGACAACAAGTTACGTGGCTTCTACCTGTTTACAAATTGAATATGATTGTATTGTTATACTGTTTTTTTCTTCTTTGGGTTAAACATAAACATGCAGTATGTTTGTTTAGCATGTTTGTGTTGTCCATATGTGCTTGTCCTATGTTCCCCAAGTGGTAGGCCAGGTCTCAGCTGCTACAATGAGGTTTTTTTGGGGTTTTTTTTGCCCCCCCTGGCTCGAATGTCAAACTCTGCCTATGCCATAGGCACACAAACACAAACAGGTTATGACCATGGGCTGTCTTTAGCCTGGTGATTAGTTGCAGGGTATTCCTGACCTCGCTGGCACACGCTAACAAACAGCAGTGAGGTCATGGGGTGTAAATAGCTCAGTGGGAGGGACGGAGCAGGACAGCTGGGGTATATAAGAGAGAGAAGTACTGTGTAATGTCTCAAACTACCAGATAGAAGACTAACAAGAAGAAGAAACTCTGGAAGCTCTCAGTTCTCACTCTTCACTGGAGCCTAGAGATATCAAGTCTGAGAGAGGGAATCTGCCCCCAAAGAAACAAAAAGAAGGATTTGCAGGTTGCTTGTCAAGTTTGCCAAGAACTGTCCTCTGACGCTGACTTAATGGCCCAGCATGCAGCTTTGAGCAGCCTGTTCGGCGATGACCCTTTCTTCAGCCAAGAGCAGCTGCTGTGGCCGCTGCGTCACGAGGCCCTCTCCTCACTGCAGCAAGACTTCTTCAACCAGAGAACCAAACTGGCCGACAGCCTTTTGAGGGAGCTTCATGATGGGCCCCGCCTCCTCAAACTTAACAAGTTGCCCCTCATTTCCTCCACTTTGGCGAGGTATGTACAGTAAATGTGTAACTCAGTAGTGGTTACTCCTGATTGGCTTTGTTTTACGCCGTTTTCACACCTAAAGCTTGTCATCCATTTTGAATGTTATCATTCCATTGACTGGGCTTCGTCAGTGGTTATCAGCCTCACAGATATTTGTCAGAAGGGACTGTTACATTTACTAGTAGGTTCAGAAGGCCAGTATCATGTATTCACATTGTTAACGGTCGCTATTAGTGTTTTCCTGGACCCCTTGGCGTCACATTTCACAACTCTGAGAGTCCTGTTGTGAATTCAACCTACTTGGTTAAGTTTAGGCAACAAACCTACTTTAATGGGGTTTAGTAAAAAAGATTGTGGTTTTAGTTAAAATATTTACATTTATGGTTAAGTTAGGAACATTGAATAAGGAACGTGAATGATAGTTAACGTTCAAAAATACGCCAGAAAACGCTGACATCAAGTTTCACACAGGAGTTCCAACCTTTCAATACTACTACTGCTTTCCATACGTAATTTTACAGTGCCGCAGTCAAGTTTGTGTTCTCAGTGTTTTCCCCTTAGTTCAGGTTCTTAGAAAAATCCATGCAAACAAAAATGCATTACACTACAAACCACGCAAGAACGTTCACTCTTCTTATTGGTCAGATGTGTCTGAAAGAAAGTAAATACATGAAGTACAGTTTACATGCTCCGCCACATCAGATTGCAAAGCACACCTGACTAAAAGAGCCATTTAGCTGAGACTTGCGGAGTACACATAGTTGTTGCGGTTTGATTTCAGATCACTTTCTCATGACAAACAAACCGCTCCAGAGTTCGCTTGAAAGCGTACCGAGACCTCCCTAGGTCTCAGTTGTTTGGTAGACTTTTGGTGCGCATCCGGGGGTGATTGCTGAATTCACACCAGCCCAAAACGAACCGCACCAAGGGAGAAGATGAACTCTAATGCAATTTAACCAAACTAAATGTGGCAGGTGTGAAAGTCAACTTAAAAAGGTCTTAGTGTAGTTGTTTTGGTCCGCACATCTGCCCAAAAAAATCATAACAAACCAGTCTGATTTACCCGTGCTGAACAACGCTGGTTTGAAAAATGCCCTCAGACACCAGTGGAGTCATGAAGCTGCTTCTGATCTAGTTTCTGATTCTCTTTCAGGCTCAGTGATGGTAAAGAGCAGCTGAGAGAGACTGCGAGTGCAGAGCTGCACCAAGAACCTCAACAGGCCACAGAGAACGGCGACCTCCTGGTGACCCTAGATGCTCGCGGTTACGCCCCCAATGACATCACTGTCAAACTAGTGGGGCGTAGCCTGGCGGTGGTGGCCAAGAAGCAGGCCGGAGCAGAAGAGAGCCAGTCCTGCTCTTCCTCCTCCTCCTGCGCCTCCTTGTGCTCCTCGGCCTCGTCTCAGATGGGATTCGTCCAGAGGATCGACATTCCCGCTCACCTGGATCTGTCTGGCCTCTCCTGTTCCCTGATGAATGATGGACAGCTGCGTATCCACGCCCCCGTGACCAAACAACCAATGAGTGAGGAGCAGGAGGTGCCCGTTCGGTTCAGGACATCGCTGGAATTTCCTCTTACCAAGGACAAGACAAATGAGGAACACAGACTAATGCACCCATGATATACACATACTGTCAGTGTGAAAACACATTTTTAAATAAATGAATAGAGTCCTGTTTTTATGCTCACACATACACACTTCGACTTAAAAGATGTCTATAACGAGTAAAGTTTACTATTACAAAATGAAGAGAATATTTATTTTATAATTATTTGCAATTTGTATAACCTGTTGAAATGAAATAAAGTGTATGCTTTTCAGAAAACTATTTTATTCATACAGTGGTGTCTGCATGGTGCAGGGGTTAATGAAATAGATTACAACTTAAGTGATGGTCTTTTGTGACCAACAGATGGTGCCAGCAACCAACTTAGAGAGAGAGAGAGAGAGAGAGAGAGAGAGAGAGAGAGAGAGAGAGAGAGACTGAAAGTAGTAGGAAGAAAAGAGAAGAGTCTTTAAACTTCAGATTCCTGAAGGATGTTTGACAACCTCTGGTCCGTCTGGTTTTATTTTCTAAAAAAGCTTGTAAAACATCAACCCTGTTGTCCACAGTCATCACATCATTTTTTTCAGGAAAAACTGGGCTATTAGAATATGTGGGCTGCAGTGAGGTCACTTGAATGTTAAACAAGGTTGTAGGACCATAAAAATAAATAAATAAAACGGAACATGAATCTCACAGATATGTATTGATATGACACACAGATCAATAAAACCTAAGCCAATCTCCTGTCTAAAACACTTCTCATATGTCTTGGGAGTCGAAATGTGAATAAATTAACATTATAACTTATACAGTTGACAAAATATCAAAATATTTTCAAAAAAAGTCCAGACGCTTTTGCCCTCATGACATGCACTTATGCCAATAATCAAAATAATAATATCATATTTATTTATATAACACTCACAGTTCTGCTATATATATATATATATACATATATATATTTGGAGTCACCCAGTGCAAAAATAAACATAATGAACATTATAACTCATATAAACGACAAGCTATTTACATTTCTTCAAAAAAGGCCCAAATGTATCCAAAAATTCTAAACTGCGAGGCTTCTTCTATGTAGAACGGTGTACAATGGGAATAGACAATCTTTGTAGTCAAAGAACATATTTGTTCACAACGTAGCTATGTTCTGGCTTGGAGTGAACCATCCTTCCTATCATAGAACATCTCTGCTCTCGAAAGACTGCTTTCCATTGGTTTGCAAGACAATAACAAATGCCCAATGCATCCTGGGAAATCGGCAATGGAAGTTAGTGTTAGCTCAAAACGCCATTCAAGTAACAGCCGTTGTTGCTGACTTTTTATTTTTTTATTAACTGACGTGAGGGATCACGCCGTGAACATATGATGCGTTACGCTAAATAATACATTACTGCCATTTCCATCTTCCATATCTTCTATTATTGCTGTTCCCATCTTCTGTTATTGTCGTTATGCCGTAAATTGTTAAAAGCTGAGCATGCGCAACTCAACGCGACTCAGATTGTGTTGAGACTCACATCGTGCAGTGACAGAGTCAGTCTCAGAGCTAGCGTCGATCGCGGACAGAAAACGGCTGGAAAATCATGAATTATGGACATAAAGTGTATCAATCTTGAATATAAGAGTTTGGATTTATTGCTCATCCACCCCGAAAAAAAGGCACAAGTTCCAGGCTAGATACAAAACCTCCTATGAAGGCTAGAAAGACAGGAAAGAGACGCCGTTAGCGTTAGCTTGTCAGCTTTTAACTGCAAAAAACGGTCAATCTTATGGCTATTAAATTATTAAAATATGATTAAAAGGTGCCGTTTTTAATCGTCGACAATTCTTTCGGTATTTTCACCTAATACAGTTAAAAACCAAAATCAAGCACAAAACTATTGTTTTTTAGCAAAATTGATATCAGCCTAAAAATAAATATATACTCTTGCTATGCTGTTTATCTTACTTAGCTACATTTTATAAGACCAATCATTTGGAGCTGGTTTGAATAAACATTTTCAAAACCGCACTCAGAACAACCAAATATAACCAAAAACAACCAAACGGGAACGTTGTGTGGAGGTACAGCGCAACCACTGGAGAACGTTTCAGTTGATTGGTTCCCTTAACATTTAGGGAACGTTATAACCCTGAGGGAACGTTCCCTAAATGTTATTTTTTGGTTTGGTTCGAACTAACCTTTAGAGAACCAAAAACTAACGTTATCTAACGTTCCCTAAACGTTCTGTGTTTGTGGGGTCAGGTCTTTACACTACATGGCAGAGGAGCCTGTGTTTTGCACACGGACAGCGACAGGTTTCTTCATCGTACAGGTTTGAGTTACAGAGGAACAGTGAGTACAACTTATTTTCTATGAGGATTTCAAATGAGCTCCATCAAGCGCACCAACGTTGTGGTACCACAAACTTGAGTATTAAAAAACCTGGGTATTTTATTTCTTTTGAGCCATGAGGACATTTAAAGGGTAAAATGACCTGATTCTGGAACAAATATTTTCTTGTAGGCTGTGACATTCAATCATTGTGGTTCTATGTTTATTCATGTGTGATAGTAATTTGATTTAGGAGATAAATTACAGTTGTAATGTTACTTACGAGACTGAGCTGAATATAAACTTATTTATTTATTCACGGTGTCAGCATACACAGGGCCGTTTGAAGGAATTTGCAATTCCCAAGCAAAATGGACATGGAGGCCCCCCCAAACCCCCGCCCCGCACGCACGCAAAGCCTACAGGAACCACAGCATAGCCATAAAGTTTAAGTTCACCCACACTTTATATAAATAAAAAAAGGTTTACAGTGCATAAACTGCTGTTGCATAAACTGTGCACCTCGAAATTTGACAGGCACTACTGTATATTAAAAATTCTGAAATGTCCATGGGCAAAAGTGACTGGTATTTACACAGTTTGGTGAGAATTCAATAGTGATTTGCACTGTTGTTTTTCTAACAATATGACAGCACACACTTATCAGTTTAAACTCTGGGCTGTGCAGGATATCAGCTGTAATTATAGAGCTTGTGGTGGTACCTTGTGCTATAGAGGAAACATCAGCACTGAGAAGTGATGCATCTGTTGATGTTGAGGATGAAGTTGATGGTGTAGCTGGGAAAATAATTGAAAAAAAAAATCAGAAATTATCTGTGAAGTACGTTTTACCATTTCACTGTTAGCATATTGAAAGAGGTCACTATTAACAGCTCAGCTCAGTGAGAGAAATTCACTCTACCTTCATCAGTGGAGGTATCCTTAGGAAGAGCCTGAGGGCTGAGACATTTAAGCAAAGCACCCTGAGGGAGAAAGAAAAGATGGTAACACTTTATAATAACAATCATTAATAGAACTGTTAACAAACAATGAAATTATAATTAAATGTTTAATAATTATTAGTACTGCTGTAAATTAACAGTTTATTGTAACACACATTATATCTATCATATAATATATTAGGTATTGGGTAATGATTAAACATTTTTAAAACATCTATAAACATTACATAGATAGACGGACCAGATATTCCTAACACTTTGTTAAGGGTTACTAATGCTTAAAAACATCCCAAGCTAATGTTTGATGCACAGAATATATTGTGTGGTTTTCCTAACCCCCATTTGGTAAATAGATTATCACGGTGGAATAGTTAGTATAGCATGCTAACGTTATGCCACTTTCATCAAAACCTATTACAAAGCTATAGCAATGTCATGTCATTAAATACGATAAAGAGTGATTCTGGAACAGATCTGCGTCTTCCTTATCCCGTTAAAAAACATATTACAGTAGTATGTAACCATATTCTGTCCGAAGTTGCACTAACTGTTCGTTACAAGCAGCATTTGCCGTCAGGCAGGTTACAGTTAACGTTAGCTAACATAAACATATTGTTGCTAGCCTACCTGCTGCAAAATTACACCAAGACAAGTAGAGCTATTTTATCCAGTGTAATTTATCACTTACCACTATCTTGTTTTTTCTTATTCTCCTCTTCCTTTCTCTTCTTCCTTTTCTGGCTTCCTGAAGCATAATTCTGCGTCATGATGACTGCCGACCTTGCTGCCGACGGAGGTTTTGTATTTTGCCGGCAGCAGAGATCAGGAGAGGGGCCCCTTGAGGGGGATCCCGATAACAGTGTCATTGCACTTTACTGCATTGACTATGAAAGGGGTGCTCACAGTTTGTCGTTGCATTTTATTCTTAACCAGTCGTTGTCTTGGGGCCCCAGGCCAGTTCGGGGCCCCAAGCAATTGCTTGGTTTGCTTTCCTTGTCGCGATGGGCCTGAGCATACACATTCAGCAACATGGCTTCAATCACTTCCTCTAATCCACTACTGGCATACTTATATACTGATCAGGTAACTATGCCAACACTACAGCCACCTAGTGGTTGGGATGACATCCACTTATCACTACATCCCCCTTTCTTTAGATGTATGCTATCATATCCACAGACCAAAATATTTCTTTAAACTGTCATACAGCCTTTGAAGAAAAAAACACGAACATACAACGTTTTCATTACTTCCATGGAAATGCATAACTGTCCATGTTTGAATTCAGATTTCTTGTTTGATTTTTAAACAAAAAGGATATGGTTCATTCCATTGTGAACTACCCTTCTGAAAAAGGATAACTACCCTTTTGAAAAAGGATAACTAATGATTACTTACCCTTCTGAAAAAGGGTAACTACCGTTTCAAAAAGGGTAACTAATGATTAGTTACCCTTCTGAAAAAGGGTAACTACCCTTTTCAAAAAGGATAACTACCCTTCTGAAAAAGGTAACTACCCTTTTGAAAAAGGGTAACTAATGATTCGTTACCCTTCTGAAAAAGGGTAACTACACTTTCAAAAACAGTACCTAATCATTAACTACCTATGTTTTGTGTACCTTATTGTAAAGTGTTACCCTTTTTCAATTTGCACGTAGCAACATTCTGTGCTGGTCATTGTTCTTGACACATAGGCGACTGGCCCCCAATCCTCTCCAGCAGCCTGTAGCAGAGATGGGGACTCGAGTTTGAGACTCAGACTCGAGTGTGACTTAAGTCGCACACACAGTGACTTGAGACTCAACTTAAAACTCGTCCTCGAAAGACTTCAGACTCGACTTGGACTTGAGCTGCGGGACTCGTGAACAATGTTTATTTTTAGGAAACGTCTGATGAGCTCGCTGTTATTCCGCTCCCTCCGTTACCTATAACCTGCTCACGACGTAACGTAGCTACTACGTATCTGCTGCGCACGGCGGCGCGGCCACACATTAGAGGACAGTGAACACACATGTCGACTGCACCGGCTGCTGCTGTGCCATAATTCATCTAATTTTATCAGGCATCTGAAAACGTATCCTGACAGGTCAGTAAACATGTTTAATGTTAGCTCAGCATTGACCATCTAATGTTACCGTTAGCTTGCATCTTGGTTTAGCTACGAGCTAATGTTACGGGAGGTTAACTCCGACTGTCTTCCTCATGAAATATAAATGAGTGTTTGTTTAAAGGGATACTTCACCGATTTAGCATTCAGCTTTGTATCAGTAGTGTACAAGTTTCTACTTGCAGGATAAATGCTCCGTGACACGTTCATACAACTCGAGAGGCTTCTCTCTTTTTATTCGTCTTCCAACATGTCCACAGTATAACGTAGTATTGCATTACATACTTGGTCCGCTTTTGACCCTTAAGCCATGTATATCACGCCTCCTTGTGGAGCCTCATCACTATGTGTGTAACCTTACATCATTAACTAGATCCAGCATGTGAACAGTTACATGACATCTCCCCTTGAAAATGAACAGTTTACAGCAGAAATCAAATCTAACCTTACACGACTGTAACTCAAGCTTTTTTTAGATGTTAAGATGAAAGATATAACTCTTGAGGCACCTTCTACAAGTCTTATAGTTTCTGTAAACAATATCAACATCTATAGTGCTTTGGACAAACATCAACATGTCCCTTTAACTGTTAACAATAAACATGAATCTTCTCCGTTTACTTTCTTCACATTTCACATTAATGCATCTATTCGTCCACATTTCTCCCCGCCATTTTTTTTTCTTTCTTTTTTTTCATGGGGGTAACCTGAGGTCATGGGGTAGACTGCCCATGCACCTCCATAGCTGCTGGAGATTATTCTGCCCCAATAAGCAAGCTATGTGTTAATCACAAAGGTAAGCTCTTGCTTGAGCAGGAATGTTACTCACGTGTTTTGGCCAACCCTCAATCACCTGTCTGCTCACCACCTGCAGTTCTCGGTCCATGCTCGTCTCCTGCTTGATCCTTTCCAACTTCAGCTGTGACACAGGCCAGGCTGCATGAACTGCTGCTTCAAATGCTGAGACATCACGTGTTAGTTCACACACTTCACTGTGTATGAGTGGTAGTGGCTGTCTAGATAGTGTGTCGGCTACTGTCAGTGTTTTCCCCGGAACATACTCCGCTGTGGGGTTGTACCTCATTAGACGCTCATAGATCAGTAGGCGTTGGCACCTCAGGGGAACTGCGTCTAAGTCTTTGTTATTAATCAGAGGAACCAATGGTTTGTGGTCTGTGTGCACTGTGAACTCACTAAGGCCATACAGGTAAGTGGAAAATCTTTCACAGGCCCAGACCACAGCCAGAGTCTCTTTCTCTATCTGTGCGTAGCGCCTTTCTGTATCAGTCAGTACTCTGGAACAGAACGCTACTGGTTTCAGTCCCTCAGGGTGTCGTTGCAGTAGAACACTACCCAGCCCATAGCCACTTGCGTCTGCACTCACTATTGTAGGTTTGTGTATATCATAGAAAGCAAGAGTTGGTGCTGTGGTGACGAGTTCCTTTACCTTTTGAAAGGCGTTTGATTGTGCAGTATCCCAGGTCCAGGTTGTGTCGTCTTTTAGCAGGGCATTGAGGGGTTGTAGTGCATCGGTCAGGTTGGGCAGGTATCTCCCCAGATAATGGACCATGCCCAGGAACCTCCTCAGACCCGGCACGTCCTCTGGTGGCTGCAGCTCCGTGATGGCACCTACTTTTGAGGGGTCGGGCCGGACGCCGTCTCTATCAATTATATGACCCAAGTAGTTCAGCTGCTTTTGACGGAACTGGCGCTAAACTGTAGTTTAGCTTTAAGCCTGCGTTGTCCAGGGTCCGGAGTACGTTTTGGAGCCTTTCCTCATGCTCCTCCCCATTCTTTCCGTGAATGAGGATGTCATCCATGTAACCTTCAACTCCTTCCTACCCTCTAAACAGTGCTGATATCTCCCTCTGGAAAATCTCTGGTGCGCTGGAGATTCCAAAAGGGAGCCGCTTGAAGAAGTATCTCCCCATGGGTGTGATGAATGTGGTCAATTAGGCAGTATGTCGTCCACCGTAGGTAGGACAAACCTTTCCCTTTTTACTGCTTTGTTGAGCCGTTTGAGGTCAACACAGATTCTCACATCCTCAGTCTTCTTTGGGACAGGAACCATAGGTGCACACCACTCTGTCGGCTCTGTAATTTCCTCTGACGCCGCATTTCACCATCCTCTCCAGTTCAGCCTTGACTTGAGGAAGCAGGGGGGCAGACACTCTCCTTGCCGTGTTAACTGCATATGGTTCTGCATCTTCTCTTAAACATATTTGTACTGGCTTTATTTTTAAAAGTCCCACATCCTTACCAAACGTGCTTTGGCTCTCCTGAACTTCATCGACTCTTTTCACAAGTCCCATTGCCACTGCCACATTTCGACCCAACAGGTTGCTGCCGTTGGCCGTCTCGATCACATGGACCTTGTACTTGTAGAACTGACCTTTGTACTTTGTTAAGGTGACAAATTGTCCCAAACAGTTCAGTTTACCTCCAGGGCTGTCGAAGTCTCTGTCGTTCTTTTCTAGCTGTGGCAGGTGTCTGAGCTGGTGATATGTTTCTTTTGGTATCACTGTGGTATCTGCACCAGTGTCAATCTTGAAGGAGAGAGGTGTCTCGCAAACTTTCAGTTTCACTGTCCATGGTGTAGTGTTGTCATCTGAGATGTAGGTGTACGTTTTGACTTTACCTAGAAAGTGTCCATCGGACTGACTGGCATTCTGTTCCACTATAGTTAGTTCATTTACTCTAGCAGAGTGACACACAGCAGCAAAATGTCCGATTTTCTGACAGTTCCTGCATTGAGCATTTTTAGCTGGACACTGGGTGTGTTTGTTGTCCTTACCACACCTGTAGCATTTTGTAGTAGGTTTTGGTGGTTTTCTACATCTGTCGCGGAGTCCTCCTCCGTGGAAATTTCCGCCATTTTTCTCTCTCCCTCCATATTGCTTGGAAGGTGCGCGTGTATGATTCCGCGCGACTTCGCTGAGGTAGTTAGCTTCAGCCGAGGTAGCTCTAGCCTGCTGGCTAACTTGGCCCTTTATCTGCTCGGACTGTCTCACCATCTCCATTGCTTTCTCAAGTGTCAGGTCTGCCGTCAGCTGCAGCTTTTCAGACACTTCTTTATCCAAAATCCCGATAACCAGCTTGTCCCTTATATTTTCAACCTTCGCTGAGCCAAACTGGCATGTCTCGGCTAGCTCATATAGCGTGCGGATATATTCCTCTGCCGATTCACCTTGCTTCTGTGCTCTAAGGTGGAAACGAGCCCTCTCGTGTATAACTTTCACTTTCGGCACAAAGTAACTATTGAGCTTCGCTAACACTGTGTCGTAGTCGTTATCCCCTTCTTCCTCCCCGAAAACAAAAGTGTTGAAGACTTGCTCGGCCTCTTTGCCCAACGCATATAGCAGCGTGCTAACCTGCACGTTGCCGCTCTCCCCGTTTAGCTTAGTAGCCATACGATACCGTTGAAATCGTTGCCTCCATTCCGGCCACTGCTCCGGCCGCGTAAAGTCCATCGGTTCGGGGGGGTTGAACTTCGCCATGAGTTACGGTGATCCCACTTCTGACACCATGTACAAGTTTCTACTTGCAGGATAAATGCTCCGTGACACGTTCATACAACTCAAGAGGCTTCTCTCTTTTTATTCGTCTTCCAACATGTCCACAGTATAACGTAGTATTGCGTTACATACTTGGTCCCCTTTTGACCCTTAAGCCATGTATATCACGCCTCCTTGTGGAGCCTCATCACTATGTGTGTAACCTTACATCATTAACTAGATCCAGCATGTGAACAGTTACATGACAAGTAGAAACCCGGTAGTATTTCTGAATGACCGTGCGTCCCTCCCTCATATCCCCCTGAGACAGGAGATATCTGCATTGGGGGGTCTGGCCAAAGATTTTTTGGCCAGAGCAAAAGACTACAGCCAGTAGTAGGACCTACTTCCGCATGTTTTAAACCCACCCATCACCCGAAGCGAGCCGATCTCAGCCAGAAAGAAACAAAATGTCAGCCATCTTGAATCCTTGCTAAACAGGGCTCTCTCTCATGGATGTATTAAGAGAACTTCTCAGCAGCAAAGTTTTACAACAATTATGTGCATTCAAACTACCACACGTGTACCACCGGGATACATCGGTACAGATCGGAGAATATGCAGGGAACGTTATTACAGACGGAATAATCGTCCCACTACGAGAGCTTCGCCTGCCACGGAGACCAGCGGTCTCGCTCGTACCCCGAGCCGGGTAGGGGACATCCTTGTCGGCTAGGTGGGAAGCTAACGCTAGCCGACCACCTGTCCCATCAATCCTGCTTGCAAGTGTCCGTTAATTAAACAACAAACTGGACTACATCCAACTTCAACGATGCTCCCAACGCGAGTTCAGAGACTGTGTTTTTTGCTTTCGTGGAAACATGGCTGAACAACAGTGAACCAGACTGTCCAGCTACCAGGCCTGCTAGCCCTCCAACGATCCAAGCTAGATATGCTCTGTATGAAGGTGAGCTGTGTTAACACGGACTGGTGCAGAAATGGGGTGATTTGTATCCAACTAACTGCTAACTGCTGGAGTTTGTGACTGTTACATTCCACGCTAATTCACGGCTGTGTTTATACTCGGTGTTTACAGCCCACCAAGCCTAATGCTGGTATGTTTAGCTGAACTTTACGGAGCCTATAATGTGTGTGTGCACTAAAGCTAGCCTGTTTCGTATGTCGTTTTTATATAATGTAGTTTTTATATATTTTAAATGTGTAACACCACTTGAGCCACGATGAAACGTTGTTTCGTGTATATGGTTGAAATAACAATAAAACACATTGAGTTGAGTTGAACGCCTCGCTGTCTGTCTGTCAAGCAGTAGGCGTGGCTTGGGAGTGGACTCAAAGCAGCGAAGTGCATTCTGGGATTTGGTGTCTTTCATCCATATGAGCCAAAAACACATTTTCTGGCTTTTCTCAGCCTAGAAGGCACCAATTAAATTTTTTTTTTCACATTTCTGCTACATAAGTGACCCAATTTAAAGATATATTCAGCTTTCCAGCGGTGAAGTATCCCTTTAACCCTTGTAAGGTGTTTTCAAAAAGTGGGGAAAAAAAGTTTTTAAAAGTGGAAATTTTAAGTCCTGTGTACCTTTACTCTGTCCTCATCCTGTCAGGGCCTGCTGTTATTGTGTGTGTGTGTGTGTGTGTGTGTGTGTGTGTGTGTGTGTGTGTGTGTGTGTGTGTGTGTGTGTGTGTGTGTGCGCGCGTGCGTACGTGATGCAACATGTATTATTTATTTACTTATTATTACTTATTAAGAGACTTGAGACTTGACTTGGGCTCTAGCCCAGTGACTTGAGACTTGACTTGGACTCAAGCTCAAAGACTTGAGACTTGACTTGGACTCGAGCTCAAAGACTTGAGACTTGACTTGGACTCTAGCTCAGAGACTTGAGACTTGACTTGGACTCGACCTCAAAGACTTGAGACTTGACTTGGACTCAAGCTCAAAGACTTGAGACTTGACTTGGACTCCACCTCAAAGACTTGAGACTTGACTTGGACTCCACCTCAAAGACTTGAGACTTGACTTGGACTCTAGCTCAGAGACTTGTGAGCCTCTCTGGCCTGTAGTAACACAGCTCCAATCCCTTTCTTGGATGAGTCTGTGGATATTTTAATCTTTTTAGACTGGTCAAAGAACGTCAGCACCGGTTCTGTAGTGAGAGTGGTTTTCAGACGTGCCCACTCTTCTTCGTGGTCGTCAGTCCACCTGAACTCACACTTGTCGTGCAACAGCTGTCTCAGATGCACTGTTTTTGAAGATAGATTTGGTATGAATTTTCCAATGAAATTGATCATTCCAAGCACTCTTAACACACCTTATTTATCTTCTGGTCTGGGCATTTCCAGTATTACCTTCACCTTGCTCTTTTCTGGCTCCACACCTGCTCCTGACAGCTTGTCCCCTAGAAAGGTGATTTCCTCCACACCAAACTGACATTTTGCCCAATTCAGCTTCAGTCCATAATTCTGGATGCTTTGAAGCACTTTGATGAGCCTGTCATTGTGTTGCTCCAGTGTGGATCCCCATGAGACTATGTTGTCCATGTACACATGTACTACACATCAATGCCTTCCATGATGTGCTCCATGGTCCGGTTAACTTCAGAAGCGGAGCAGATTCCAAAATGCATCCTCTGGAAACAGTAGCTGCCATACGGTGTATTGAAAGTGCAGTACTTTGTACTGTCCTCATGCAGCTTAAACTGCCAAAAGCCCTGGGCGCATCCAGTTTACTAAAGTACTTAGCACCAGCCATCTCACTTGTTATCTCATCTCTGGTTGGAATCTGATAATTTTCCCTCTTTATGTTGTTATTCAGATCTTTCGGATCCATACACACACGCAAGTCTCCATTTTGCTTTTTTTTTTTAAAGATTATTTTTTGGGGCTTTTCCCTTTAATGGACAGTGGATAGATATGAAAGGGGGAGAGAGATGGGGGACGACACGCAGCAAAGGGCAGCAGGTCGGATTCGAACCCGCACCGCTGCAGGACTCCATTCTGCTTTTTAACACACACCATCAAATTCACCCATTCTGTGGGCTCAACTTTTTTTTATAACTCCCAGTGACGTCATTCTGTTCAGTTCTTGCTTCAGCTTTTCTCGGAGTGGCGCCTGGGAACATGTACATGTACATTTTTCAAGTGTATCTTATAGGTGAATGGTAAGACACCAAACCCCTTGAAGATGTCGGGATACTGATTCACTAGAGACTCTACACTGTTCTAAGCAATAACATTGTTGATGCAGTACACCCTCCTAACTAGGCCTAACCTTTCACATGCTTTGTCACCTAGTAGCGAATCACGCCCATCTGGAACAACTACAAACATGAGATGATGTTCCTTCCCTTTATGTCTCACCTTTACTCTGCAGGAGCCTTTTGTGTTGATTTGCTGTCCATTGTAGGCTTTTAAGCTTTACTGAATTGGGATGGAGGTGTGGTTTAATTTTCATCGCTTTGATGTCACACTCACAGATTAAATTGACCTTTGCTCCTGTGGGTAGTTTGAGATGAATGACAGCTCCATTTATTTTTAATGGCACCATCCACTTGTCCTGCTGAACACTATTCACATCGGACATAGACTGTTCAGTCTCTTTTTGCCGTACATCATACTGTGCTACCATCCCTACGAAAAATTTATCAGCAAGGTCAGTTTTTTTCTACGGTATGGACACCATCTCGTCCACTCTGTTTCCCTTTGGAAAAGCAATGCTTAGCAAAGTAATTCTTCCCTCTACATTTGCTACAGATTTTGCCATATGCTGGACATAATTTTGGTGCAGGCTGCAGCAAACAGACATGTG